>JBBPCS010002395.1:0-13565 GCA_037974645.1 Hollardia meadi
GAGCACCATTTGCCCTGACTGCCTGGGGCCTACATGTTAAGAAGTCCAATATCCATTTCACCAACCCAGCATCAAGGTTAAAAGTAGACAGAAGTTTCTTAGCTAAAATGTGGGGTTGGATTGTATGAAGCGCTGAGGAGAAATCTACAAATAAAAGCCTTGCATGAGTTTTTGTACCCTCGAGGTGCTTGTATAAGTAGTTAAATAGAGTAATAGTAGCATCATCTACCCCTCTACTGGCCTGATATGCAAATTTCATTGGGTCGAGCATATCAAGCCCGGTGCTCTTTCTAATGTTACATTTATGGAACATGGATCTGACAGAATGGACACTAATAGTAGGCTGAGAGGTGGCAGTACAGTCACTCAATATATGAAACAGATCACTATGCACATTTGCAAAATTATATTCATCATTAAAACGTAGATAACAATAATTCAGTGCATTTGCAAGCTCTGAGTGTGACTCATAACCATCCATGTTGATCCACCTACTGTTCTTATTGTCCTGGCTAGTCATGGCTTTCATACCATCCCACAGATCAGACCAGTGCATGCTGGCACTGTCCATGTCTCCCCGTGATGGGCTTTTCTCACACGGTGGAGAGAGAGGAATCTGATCGTGCCCGCGTTCATGCTGCTGCCTTCCAATGCCAGCCGGCAGTATCAGCTTTTGCTATTGGCCCCCCATGGGCCAGTATCCTGTTTATGTGTGGACAGGCGGTGGAGCAAGGAGGCATATCTAATCTTCCTGGGGGCCGCTCCTCAATTGGCCATGTGCCCTTTGACCCAGTTTCATGGGGAATGGTGCCGCGCTTGCACGCTGATGGAGTGGATGGACAGAACACTGAAGCTGGGCTACTCGCTCCATTTCTGTGCTGTCCCCCCTCCCTTCAAGATTGTCAGAGAAGCAAATCTTTCCTCTCGGGAGGAGATAGATTTTCTGGCGGCAGAAATACAAGATCTCCTACAGAAACAACATGACAGAGAGAGACAGAGAAAGACGGTTTTACTCTGCATACTTCCTGGTTCCCAAGAAGACTGGAGACTTGAGACCCATTCTGGATCGCCGTCGTTTGAACAGATGCATTGCCTGCAAAACGCTTTACATGCTGACTATCAAGCAGCTATTGGAACTAGTTCAACAGGGTGATTGGTTCACCACTATCAACTTAATGGATGCATATTTTCACATCAAGGTGGCCCTGTAATACAGAAAGTTTCTGCGTTTCGCCTTCCAGGGGGTGGCCTACGAGTACGACAGGCTCCCGTTCGGTTATTTGCTGGCGTTGGGGCAAATGGCAGCAGCTCACCCAGTGGTGCCTCTGGGGCTTATGCACATGTGTCGCCTGCAAAGGTGGTTTGCCAGCCTTCGCTTGGACCTCAGTAGACACAAGCGACGCCTGGTAACCATTCTTCCCTCCGTCAACTTCAACAGTGCGGCAGACCGGACTCCGCCCTACTTGTTGATGTAAGCCATTGCGGTGTGGTTGTCGGTTCTCACCAACACATGTCTGCCCCGTATCAGGGGAGCACAGTGTTGGAGGACCAGAAAAACAGCTTGGAGCGTGGCCTTGCTCGATGCTCACTGGTGCTATTATTATTATTAGTCCTATCTCTATCTCTATCTTAATTATTATTTTTATTATTATTATTCACCGACGAGTTATTTACTGTATCTACGCACGTCGTCATTACCCAGTCTCCTCATTCTTATGGGAGAAGTAAACGTGAACACAGATTATGACCAATTCTTTTGCTCCATAGTCACCAAAGTAAATATTGGACCCATTTTTCACAAGCCACATTTCTTCCCAACATTCTGACACTAAAATGGCAAATCAGATGAAAATTAACTTTGGTCGCGACCTGTCTCTGCCTCTGCAACACACTCTTGTGAGATCTGCCTCATTGTAAGATAAACACTCTCACAAGATCTGTAGCGAACATTTTAAGCTAGCAGATAAAAATGAGCAGCAAAATAAGGTGAAAACATTAAATTTATGACTGTATCTAGTGTTTATTTGATTTGACATCGACAAACAATAGTCCTCAGTCCTCAGTGTTACAAATGCCCAGTTGGGTTGGGAAGGAGAGGCAACCACACCCACTTAGTAGACCGGAAGTGTATACCATTTCCTTCCATTAGCATAGCTTATAATATGTTTCTTATGTTGTTATATTTGTTCTAGAGCATCTAAAGCTACTACTATTATTAGTAGTAGTAATATTTCTATAGCTGTTATTATTGTAGTTGCTATGCATTTCTGTCTCTCTCTGACACGCCTCTTTTAATTGTGGAACGCCAGCTTGCTATCTAAAATCACACAGTGGAGCAGCGTTATGATGCCGTTGTGTTTTTCAGTGTAAATAAACAATAGAGAAGTTCTTAGTTGTGGCGATATTGCGCAATCTCTGTGTAAAAAAGGGCTTCTGTCTGTCTCTATCCATGTCTCTCTCTCTCTTAACTTAACGTGTCATGAGATAACTTTTGTTGTGAATATAAATAAAATCGACATGACTTAGTAAAAGACTGTGGGCCCTACTTAAATGATCTAAAGCGCATGGTCTAAAGTCTATGGCGCAACTGCATTTAGGGTGTGTCTCCATCTCCATTTTGCTAGTTAGACATTGCATGATGATTGATTATTTATAGGTGTGTTTGGGGCGTAACATACAGTAAATTAAACCTATCAGAGTGTCATCTCCTATTCCCTTTAAATGCAAGGTGCGTCCACTCCAGGCGCATTGCTATTTAAATGGTGGCACTCGTCTGGCTGAGGGACAGGTATGTGGTCTTTGGTTGGTGGACCCTCTGCTTCTCCCAATCCTTTGTCCTATCAACAAATCCATTTGACTATATATGACCAAATGCATCGATCCGTTACGGAGGAGGAGGAGGAGGGCTGCTGGGTGTCACTGTGTGTGTTATAGAGTGGACTGCAGTGTAGATCCATAAAAATGATCATTCTGATTAACAGCAGAAGGGTGCGTTAATACATCGTTAATGAGGAAAATATTAATTACATTATCTGCAGCGATACAACAGAAGCAGAGAAGATACGTGTCTCTCCATGAAGAGTGTCACTCTCACTCACTCACGAGTGAGACTGGTGCGCATTTATGCACAGCGGCTTAAATTCATTGATTACTTAAATCTCCCTACACTCCGACAGAACTGGTCAGGATCTAATGTTAATTACTGTTCTGTGTTCAGTGGCGTAAGGTCATGATGATTGCCCGCAATTAAGACGGGCCCTAGTGCTTGATATAAAGCATGCACACACACACACAAAGCAAAGAGGTCAAAGAGAAAGCTAGAACCATAGAAAGAGTTCCAACATCAAAAGTGCTGAAAGGTGGAAACAAACATCAGCGCCAGATTGCAGAGGAGCTGTCTACTTATCTATCGTAAATTGTATTTTCTGGTTACATGATCAACTAGAGACTTAACATTGGACCACATCAACATACAGATTACCCAACATTCATTCCCGCATATCTGTATATGACAGAAACACAAAATAAAATAAATAATTAATTGATCGATTTCTGACTAAGTGATAACTGATTCATAACTGGTTACTGGTCGATTGAAGATTGATTTTTAACTACTGATTGATTACAGAGGGATCGCTAAATCTCTTAAAATTTCTTTCTTAAATGAAAATGGTGCCCCATTAATAATTATAACGAGTGCAAATAATTAAACATTGAAGTAGCGTTGTTCTCCTACATTATATTGGGTCCTTGACACTTGTCTCCCTCCTCTTTCTTGTGTTGTAATCCTCAAAACTGCTGGGTAAAACTGTAGTGGACTAATTTTTGAAGAAGACCCCATGCCTTGTTAAAGAACGCTCGTTGCTTACTCACTGCCTGGGTGAAGTCGGGGGGGATGCAAATTGTGTCAATGGGAGCTGTTGACGTGGACTTCATTTCAATGGCTTTCTTCAGAATCTCCACTTTTTTTCGAATATTAATGGCATCTCACTATGATTGGAATCAGTGTATTGGGTTCTTTCGTATGTTCTTTAGCACCTCCTTGTGGCCATTGCAAATATCTGCGCTGAACAGGAAGTGAGCTAATAGAAAAAACAGGAAGTAATGTTCAGGAGCTTCCTCTTCCTTCATGGGCTCAAGCCCTTATTTCTGCTCCGAGGATCGAGGAGAGATCTCTGTGGAGCCATGTGCGAGGATACATGAGTGCAGCCTTCACGGAAGTCTTTTACTGACCGACATGCCCCCTTAATGCATATCAGCTATTGATTGGACGCAGCAGCTGATCGGACTGATCAGATACATTACAACACTGGAGTTTCATGACGGAGTTCGACAGTTAACAGATTAATTACTGTCAAGTCTTATAGTGGGTCTGGATGACAAAAGGAGCACAAACAGCTTACTTAATTTATTTTATGCAAAGATTTTTCTTTTCATGATCTGTTATTTTATTGATTAACTTTTATTCTGGATCCAGTTAAAGTCAGAGAGAGTCTGTCTGTCAGTAACAAACACTTTTAACATCATTTATCGTCATTTCCATTCAGTCACATGTGAGGTTGATCATTCCTGAACATCAGGTTTGATGTGTTACATCATTTACATTTTCTCTGAAAGATTTAGCCAAATAAATAATTTATAATAACTATAATAATAACTATAATAAAAATAACTATTAAAACATCATCATAACCATATACTTGGTTATTAAATAATTAATTTGCAGTCAGTATATCAATAAATACAGATGCAAATAACAGATAAATAATATATAGACATTCTGTCAGTAGAAATGGTCCTCGTGCCTCTGAGCAGGACTCGGTATAAATACAGACTGCAGCTTGTTGTTCATGTGCAGCTGTTTGTTAAACAGGTAACAGAGAGAAAACTGCTGTTCTGCACTGATAACTGTGTTTATTAGACCGTGTGTAAGGATAAGACGCGCAGGCCGTGAGCCTTTGCGCGTCAGCTACGGATGCCAAAGAGTCCCTTGTGCGCCTGGATACGATGGGAGGGACACATTACAAATCATTAAGCATCTGTAGAGACAGCTTTTAAGATGCTAATGTACTAAATATGAGCAATATGATCGAATTTTAGTACGTTTTGTGAGGAGCTCAACAACGCTTTTTCTTTATATGGCCTCACTTTGACCGGAAGTCCCAGGGCTAGGACAAATACACAAAGGACAGATGTGTGGAAGAAACCACACACCTGGCTGCAGTTGCAAAGCAAATCTGATTCCAAAGAAGTGGGGACACTATGTAAAATGTAAATACAAACATAATTCAATAATTTGCAAATCCTTTAAGACCTATAGTCAATTAAATATGGTACAAAGATAAGATGATTTACTGGCCAAGTTTATTGTGTATTATTTTTTTTAAAAAGCTGTCTTCTGGATGACACCATATGTTTCTCCAAAACATATACAGTATGTACCTTTTAACATTAATGATGCCTTTACAGATGTGCAATTAACCCATGCCATCGGCACTTGCCATTGACTGTATATAAAGATGGAAAACATTAGAGCTCCCCAAAAGTGAAGCCAAAGCATCTCGATTGCCCCCTGGTGGTGGGTCATAAACTCCTCCCACTCAATGATATCAAGTAGGACATGGGCCAAACTAAAAACTCAAAGTACACCTCAAATAAATTTTTGCCAAAGCGTTTTCATTATAGGCAGGAACTCGATACAGTGGCTCCACCACCTGATCACTACTGCGCAGACTCTGGCTCCAAATGACTTCACCAGTGCAAGATCCCAATGCTTGTATCCGGGATATTTTGGCTTCACTTTTGTACAGTGGGAGGAAGTGGGACTTTATGTCAATGGCACTAACACAACCCCATACCATCAGAGATGCTGGCTTTTGAACTTTGTGCTGGTAACAACCTGGATGGGCCTTTTCTTTAGCTTGGAAAATATGATTTCCAATGCCCATGATTTTCAAAAGCAATTTCAAATATGGACTTGTCAGACCACAGCATTCAATCCATTTTACGTCAGTTCATCTCAAATGACTTCTGGCACAGAGAAGTTGGTATTACTTTGGGATGTTGTTGATATATGGCTTTCTTCTTGCATGGTAGAGTCTTTAATTTGCATTTGTAGATACAGTGATGAACTTTGTTTAGTGATAATGGTTTTTCTTTGTGTTCCGGAGCTAATGTAATAATATCCTTTATACAGTAATTTAGTTATTTTAATGCACTGCCATTGGAGGGAATCAAAGGTCATGGGCATTCAATGGTGGTTTTCAGCCTGGCTCTGGATTCTCTGTATATTTTTGATATTATGGAATGGAGATGCTGAAATTCCTAAATTCCTTGCAATTATGCATTGTTCTTAAACTATTGGACTATTTGCCCACATAGCTTTTTATAAAGTGGTGAACATTGCTCCATCCATGCCCATTTCAAACCCAACTATGATATTATGGATATTATGACCTGTTACCAATTAACATACAATCAACAATATCAGTTCATCGAATCATCAAATCATTGCTTTCTGTTTTATTGAAATTTTACTTTTATGGTACCTGCACTAAATGTCATAACTACTGTAGACTATGCCTACCACCACAGGACCGTGTGTGTGTGACCCTGTGTGGTATCCAGTCAATGGATATATGCATTACAGCACATTAGTGGCACATACCATTTTCTTGTGGATGGAAGGGGAAACAGGGTAGCTGTAGTGGTATAATCCTTGGCTTAAGGACCTCCTATTGCCAGGGTAGTCATACTGAAGAAAGGAGGCAAGGTAATATGGAAAGAAGAAAAGGAAAAATGGAGACAAGAATAAAGTTGTTAGAGTGGAGTACACTAAGATTAATATGATTACAGTATATTAAATCAAAACATTACTCTCAAATTGTTTCTTTCATCCCAACTTTTTGATAATTTTGTTGTACTACTAAAGTTCATTTACATTCTTTTTCACTTTATTTTCTAGAAATGTAGAAATTTATGTTGCAGTAATGTTCGTGAAAAAATGTGAAATTTGATTTTGAGCTTCAATGCTAATCCTCGATGACCTTTACTTACCTAAAATAAAAACCTACGTTCTGTATAATTATAAGTAAGTAGAAATACTGCCTCGCGGTTGTATGCCTCTGCGCACCAATCAAGTTGCAGTTGGACTCATAATATACAGTATGTAGTAACTGAGAGAGCTTCATAACGTGGTTCAACGACAATCACCTGAAGCTCAATATCAGCAGAACCATTGAGCTTGGGGTGGACTACACTGTTTCAAATATGCATGCTGCCACAAAGAAGCTACAAATTCTAAAAAGTGGATGCTTCACACAGAAGTTCAACCCGGCAGCACAGAAGATCTATACAATCAAGTACAGTTTCATTGTGGGCACCCAAGATAGTGTCACCAATTCAGTATCTGACCAAATGTGAAATATTGTCAAAATCTTTCCCTCTGTTCCTGAGTTATTGGATAATGGCCAGAAAACATTATGATGTCACAGCGAAGTTTACCTTTGACCTTTTGGATATAAAATATCATGACTTCATCTTCATTATCCTGGTAGACTTTAGTGTGAAATCTTGTCATAATAGGAGTATAAATTCTTGAGTTAAGACTAAAAAGTTGTTTCATAGGTCACGGTGACCTTGACCTTTGACCTCTGAACACAAAAATCTGTTCAATTTATCCTCGAGTCCAGGTGAATATGTATGCCTAATTTGAAGAAATTCCTTCGAAGTGTTCCTAAGATATCATGCTCACAACTATGGGACAGATGTGAGGTCACTGTGACCTTGACCTTTGACCTCTGACCATCAAAATCTAATCAGAAATTCCCTAAAGGTGTTCCTGAAATATCTTGTTTACAGACAACCAGAAAATATAATGCCTACGGCCATGGCTGTCACCGAGGCGGAGGCATAATTACAAGGGATGAAACCTTGACCCTATTAAATTGAGATGTTTGATCCTCTAAGTAACTGTCATAGATTTTTAATCCAAAAATCTAAATAACTGAGTTGTGGTGTTGGGATCCACAAATTAGTTCATTCATTGTGAGATTTATACTGAACGTTGTGAGACCACAAAGCCTGGCTCTGTGAACAATAGAGTGTCATTGGTGCTGGCTCCCCCAACCCTCCAGTTTTTTTGCACCTTGGTGCCGAGTCCGCCCATGGACTCAGCTCCAGCTATCATTGCTCACTTTGATCTGGGACGTCCACCAAGGCCATAAAAGCAACCTGACCTTTGTTCTCACTCTCTTTCTCTAGGGTCTTCCACTGGAGCAGGAGCTTCTGAGCTCCAGCTCTCCCCTCCCACGTGTGTTCTGCACAGAGCAGACACACAGAACTTCACCTCATGGCAGCCAAGAGCCTGCTAAGGATTTTCTAAGCTTAAGTTATTTAGCCTGCAAAACCTGCAGGCTAACAATTCATCCAACGGGAGTCAGAGAGTTAGCACTGAGCTGGTAACTCTACAAGGAACAAAGGAGCGACCGGTTTCCTCCACTCTGCACCACCAAGACTGGACAGCAAAGACTGAATTCTTCACTGGCATTGCAACTCTTCCAGCCTGGCTCATCCCTCAAGGACCAATCTCTTTCCCTCCAAGGCCTGGTCATGTTGAAACTGGGCCAAGCATAGAGTCTAGCATAGCACGGCTAAGCATAGAACATCTTAACTTGTTTCAATGTAACATACATGTACATATATTGAATAACTATGGTTTTTCATTGTTGAACTGTATTGTTCTGACTGTAGTTCTGACTGTACTTATAAGTAGTTAGCTTCACACAGAGTCAGGGTTGCATGCAACTAACCATCTTCTCTAGTAACCTGGCACCATGATCTCATACTGTCTGAACATACTTTAATACAAACATGTGGCCTTACCCTGTCACACCACACTACACTACACCTGTCTGCCATTTTGTCTTTGTTTAATGCCCTGTTTAATTTTAATCTCTTTTACACACACGCAAACACTGCTCTTGTACACACACACACACACACTCTCTCTCTCTCTCTCTCTCATCGTTTCACCTTTGGTGAGCTGAGGGATCTCCTCAAGCTGTATATTGAAGGATCAGCATAGATCATGTCATCCCTCATTCTTCCTGAAATCTGGTCAAAACGGGCTGATGGCGATCGAGCCGGTGAGGCAAAGTTGGGTGGCACCGGTGAGTAGGGCCCCCCTGATGACGAGGATGGTGACCTGGGCACAGATCTGGAGCGTGGCTGGATGGACAGACGCCTCATGGATGCTTCCATTCCACCATAATACTGTTGCCCCCATTGATCCCTGGGCATAGGGTGATACGGCTGATAGGATCCATCCCTCAGCGAGTGGCGCTTCTCCTGGACAGTCCAGCGTCGGTCATATCCCCCAACAGCAGAGACAGAGCAGATGCTGTCAGGTAGGACCACTGGCGGGTAAAGACTGTACTCCTCCACATACTGGGGGCCACTAGAGTAGCCATAGTAGTCAGCTGAGTGGCGCACTGGGTAGTACCGAGATGGGCTGGAAAGATAAACAGGATAGATATGATTTCCTTATCAAATGTCATTTCAGGCCATGAAAATAAGTTTGTGTTTAAACCCACAACAGTCAAAACTGTATGCATCAAGAATAGCCTCTTAATTTTGTTAAATAAAGACTAGGCTAAAATAAAGAATGGAATTACATTTTTGTCCGACTCTTCATTTAAGAGTAGGCTTAAAACTTTCCTTTTTGATAAAGCTTATAGTTAGGGCTGGCTCAGGCCGGCCCCTAGTTATGCTGCCATAGGCTTAGACTGCCGAGGGACATCCCATGATGCACTGAGCTCCCTCTCCTTCTGTTCACATTCATGTCCCATCATCAATGCATGATACTCACTTGACATCTCCCTCACATCTTTGTGCTTTCTCGTCTCGCAGGTTCCCATGGATCGTGTCCCCCCCACCCTCCTCAATACGTCTAACTCAATGTCCCTCCCACATCTCTATCTGATTGGTTACACATCACAAGTAATTGCCTATCAACACTGAAAGCTACTGTGCTTGACATGAAGAGACAGACTGGAGACTGGTGAGATCGGAGCTGCAGATACTTTTAAAGTGGCAATAAACATCAAAATCTAACGATCTACTTCTATGATGACACGCATGCTCAGTTTCCCAATTAGACCACAAACAATGCCTGAAGTCCCAGCCAACAGGATTTCACTGAGGCGGAAGTGACAGCTTTTAAATAAGTTGCTCATTGCGCTTCAGAGTAAAACACAGCACATCACTGTCTTCTCTATTATTACTTTAAAAATTTACAGCGGTGCAGAAATGTGGGGGGCCATCCATACGCACCATGGATCAACATGTTACACTCTAGTGTACACGCTGATTCAAATGAACTCAAAGCTGATCACAAAAAGCTATCATACTTTTCATAACCCTGCGGTCATTATTTGTTATATACTTTGCTATTATTCTAATTATGAGATGAATGATAGAGGATGACAGGAGGGAAGACATCAGCCACTCTTGTCACCTAAAGCCCACGCTTGCTGGACTGCATTTTTGCACGCAGAGCAGAAGTGCCCCCAAATACTGTTTTGTGTGCTCATATCACCTGCATGTGCTTGGTTTTTATGTGCGCGAGAGACTAATTTAACGTCATAGGAGCTCGCTCTTTATTTGTCATTTGCCTTCTTTTCAGTGCAGTCAAGCAACATCTACTTCCTCTTAAAAAAAGGTTAAAAAAAAAAACCCAAAACAAAACAAAAAAAACAAACAAGGAATACTGATTTGAATGTCGATTACCATGGCAGCTGTTGAAGCTTCAAAACTCTGAAGCATTTGGGTCAGCCCTAATTATAACACACATCTCATGCTACCTTGATAAGATATTTTTATTAGAATCTGTAATAAATTTCACTTTTATTTATTATGCACATGGAAATTGAATTAATTTTAAAAAAACACTTTATAAACCAAATTTTGAAGGTGTATGAATGTTTTCTTATTTGAAATACAGACTATAAGTTTAATGACATCAGTACCCTTGGTGCACATACACAACATTAAGGTCCTAATTTTTAAGTAGCTCCAGATTTTAAGACCAACAGCATCAGCTGGACCAATTCTGTCCCATATATTAAAGTTGCAAACTAGTAAACTAACTAACTAATAAACGAATAATGCAAACTGTGTGGGAAATGAACAGTAAAGCCTCCATGTGTAGCAATTTTATAGAATTAGAGAAATGAATATGATAAAAAAAAACTAAGACAATTGCAGTGAAAACTCGTGCCACAGTCTGACAAGTTTACCTCAAAGTACAGTCATGGGTCTGAGGCAGTAATATATCAAAAATGAAGGTGCATGTGAAGCGTCACCTCCATGCACCAAGTGAAATGTTTACTGTGGAATTCCAACATTCAACATTCCAAGGGACTTACAATACAGCAGCACCATTGGTGTCCTTACAGTATCCCCACATGAGCAGTGAAGCATTGTTTGCAACTAAGGGCTCTATTTTGTGCCTGGGGCAAAGTGGCGCACAGCAAAGTGCAAGTGCCAATACTGGTTTCCAACAGACGCAGTTGTCACTTTCACGCCCAGTGCACACGTTGTTTAAGTATACTTACGCCCAGGGGTGGAAGTAACGAATTACATGTACTCAAATTACTGTGATTAAGTAGTTTTTTGTGTACTTGTACTTTTTTGATGACATAATGGCACCCAATGTGTCCGACGTCTCTCTGTGTCTCTCTCCTGATCGCCGTGCATTTTTGAATATTTTTATTGTTTTGCTATTATTGGTTGTAATATGACAGGCAGACATTACTGGACATTGGCAGGTTGCATTATGAACAGCCCGAAACTGTTATTATTCCGGCGTGTATCGCTGGACCGGGACACCAACCACGCGAACGCACACCCCCTACCCCGTGGAGCGCTGCCAGGGGAGACAGCGCCGGCGGAGGAAGCAATGAGGCCTGCATGCTAGACTTAAAGCCCGGGCTAATCGACCACCACTGCCCAGCCTGCTGCTCACTAACATGCGCTCACTGGATAACAAGCTGGACAATTTAAGAGCCAGGCTACAAACGCAACGTGAAACCAGGGACTGTTTGTGCTTTGCTGTTTACAGAGACTTGGCTGTCATCCAACATTCACGACTCCGACAGCAGACACACTCCATCTACAGAGGTGACTGCCCAGCTGACTCCGGTAAGACCAAAGGAGGAGGAGTGAGTATTTTCTCGTGGTGGTGTGTGGATGTACAGACTGTGTCCAGGCATTGCTTAGCTGATGTGGAAATGTTGATGCTGAAGTACCGGCCCTTTCATTTACCCCGCGAGTTCAGCGCTGTTTTCCTGGTGTGTGTTTACATCCCCCCGCATGCCAACTCGACCACAGCTCTCTCTCTGCTCCATGACAACATCAGCGCGCAGGAAACGGCACACCTCGACGCAGCAATCATAATCACAGGAGATTTTAATCACTGTAACTTATGCACTGTACTGCCTAAATACTATCAGCATGTCAATATTCCAACAAGGGGGAAAAACACACTGGATCACGTGTATAACAATGTACGTGAGGCCTACAAAGCTTCCCCCCGACCCCACTTTGGACGCTCAGACCACATCTCTTTATTCCTCTATCCAGCCTACAGACAGCGCCTCAAGCAAACTGCTCCTGTTAACAAGACAATCAAGGTATGGCCCACTGAAATTGAACTCAAACTACAGGACTGTTTTGTTAGCTCTGACTGGGACATCTTTAAGACTGCAGCCACATATGAGGACTCAGGAACAGACAGAAATATAGGAGTATGAAGCATGTATAACAGACTACATCAGTACCTGCATTGAGAGTGTGGTGCCAGCTATGCAGATTCGTGCATATCCAAACCAAAACCCCTGGATAAATAATGAGGTACAACACATGCTGCATGCTTGCTCCACTGCCTTTAAATCAGATGATGAAGAGGACTACAAGATTGCAAAATACAGACTCCAGAGGAGCATCAAACAGGCCAAGAGACAGTACAGACACAAGCTGGAAGGTTTCCACTCTGCAGCTGATGCCAGGCAAATGTGACAGGGCCTGAGACACATCACAGACTATAGCAGCCATAACATGGAAAGTATAAACAATAATACCTCCTTATCGGACGAGCTGAACACATTCTATGCTCGCTTTGAGCAACCCCATAACCCACAGAAGTCCTCCACATACACACATGAAACACACGACCCACCACTCACCATGTCATCAATCAACCCCCGCAAGGCTGCAGGCCCAGACAACATCCCGGGACAGGCCCTCAGGGTATGTGCTGCAGAACTCACTGATGTCCTCACCACCATTTTTAACCTGTCCCTTGAACAAGCCACAGTTCCATCCTGTTTTAAAACAACCACCATCATTCCAATACTCAAGAAAAACCCAGTATCCTGCTTGGATGACTACAGACCAGTGGCACTCACACCTGTTATTTTGAAGTGCTTCGAGAGGATCATACTGGGTCATATTAAAGCCACCATTCCCCCCACACTGGACCCCCTCCAGTTTGCGTACCAGCCCAA
>JBBPCS010002396.1:0-13565 GCA_037974645.1 Hollardia meadi
AGGGCCCGCCACACAGCGGAGAGACCAGAGCCCCCCCAGGACCACCCCAGAGGGAGCGGGCCGACGCCCACCCCAGAGCTCATAATATTTTCCCTTAGCACAACAGGAACATGTATAAAGTAGGCCTACAACTCCACTATATATGTCTTTATCTTATTTTATACAACATACATCCTCCAAAAGCCAGCTCAGAATCATCAAAAGTATCGTCCAGGTGTGTTCCAGACAACGCGAGAATGTGAATACTGTCCGATAAACAGATTCCAGTAATCTCATGAATCTCATTCTTGGGGCTACATTTAAGTGACTAGAGGTTGGCAAATCTGATAGCAAAGATGCGTGAAACAGTTGAACTTAAAAGAAATCTTGAACCATGAAGCGCTTTAAGTTAATTATTAAGTTCAGGAAATAATTGACATCTGTTGATCATTATGATCTATTAGTGTCAGTCATTCTCTGTGCTCTGAGTTCAAGTTCAAGTGACAGTTTAATTACCTTTGTAGTTGTTCACCCAGGGCATGTCATCACTTATACTTGTTCAGTTCTGTAATTTCCCTGAGGACCAGCACTTTTGACTCCTGGTGAACTGTTCAGTTTTATGAACACCTTTAGAGCCTGTTATGTTTGTTGAGGAAGCCTGCCTGCCTGACGATGCATTTTTCTTCTTCAGGTGCTTGTGCACGTATACATTAATTCCCTTCAGATTTCTTCCCTGCCTAAGCAGAGTGCTTTTTTGTTCTATGTTCACAAAGCAAATTATTATGCTATATAATAGCATAATAATAATAATAATAATAATCATAATATTATTCATGCTTATTTTTGGGGGAGAGAGGATTACATGCCTCAATATCATTCCTGTCCATAGATATTCCTCAGCCTTCAGCCTCTGTGGGCTTATCTGCTGCCATAACCCTTGCATAAGATGGTCTGCAAGCCTCCAAAAATTAAGTTGTTTATGCTGGAATATTGTTTCAACGCTGCCAGTCGACACTCTATGAAAGGACTATTATTTTGTTATTTCTGACACCTTGATTTGACCAATGAAGTCCAGCATCAGTGTCTGTTGTTTCTGACATGAAGTTGGGTTCCTTATGTCCTCAGCTCTTCTTTAGAAAGTGTGCAAGTCTGCTTTGGTGGTTATTTCGTGGAGGACCAGCCAGTCAGCACAAAAAACATAGTTTCAACACTTCGTCAGCATCAACACAGCCACAGCCAGGCTAAACAGACCAAGCTGGGTAGCAGCTGTGCTAGCTTCATTAGAACAAGTTCTGTGTCCAAGATCAAGGTAGCAATCCAGGTTAATACGAGAATATATTCCAGCGCAGACAACGCAGACTCGAAATTTGTGTCCGAAATCCACATCCCAGGTGTATTTCAGTCAGTCATATGGTGCCGGTGTACAGCCAAGCTAAGCCTAACTAGCCTACACTAACTTCCGGGCTTACCGTCGTTGATTGCTCAGGACCATGTTCCTAATTTGTAGTTTAGTTGTTGGTCAGAGCCAAAACATGTCCAGAGGTATAGTTCAAGGTCTGAAATCCAACACAGTTGTCTTTAGGGAAAGACTTTAAAATGATACCTGTACATCCAAAACATAGAAAGAAATCTTAATACACCATGGCATATTCTGTACCAATGTTGTACTGTGCTGAAATGTACAATAACAAATATCAATCTGAAGCGGACATTTTGTTTCCCATAATCCCAACAATATGCCTTTTCCATTTTTATCTCAATTGTTCTGCCATGCATACAAAAAAATCCTAAAATACCTGAGACAAAAATACCTGGTGGCCTCAATTCTCTTTTAAGACAAATGTTTTCAATAACCCCCCCCCAAAGAACCCAGCCCAAACAAGCTAAACAATATAGCAGAGATACGTAACTGTCACATTATTCCCTATTGGTCCCATGATACATCTTGTGTCTTTGGCTTTGTCACAAAAATACCTATACTTCGACTCCACAGCCCTCCCCTCTCCAGCACAAGCAGTTCAGCTCTCGACTGCCTAAAAGATTTAGAGAGAAGCAAAATTAAAGGAACCACAGGGAATTGATATACAAGAAGTGTTTTGAGAAAAGGGAACAATAAGAGACTAACGGAGCACAATCACTATTCCTCCCATATGGTCAGTGTCGCTGATGGCTGCCTGCAGGGAATAGACAGCTGTCTGGGGCTTCTGATAGATCAGACGCAGCAAAGCCCAGGGGGAGAAACAAAGGAGGATGAAGGGAGACAGGGAGGTGAAAGAGAGATAGAAAGTGGAAGGGAGGTATATGAAGGGTGACGGACAACTCAGTGGACAAGAGAGAGAGGAAGGATGTAGACAAGGAAAGGGGAAGCAATTTAACAAAAGGAGAGGAACAAAATATGTCGGAGGAGATTGAAAAGGTCGGAGTGAAGATGATGAAGTTGGAATGAGGGAGTTAGTGCAATTGAAAAAGGAAGGACGAGATGTCGGGAAGGACGAGTATCGTTAGAGAGGCAGAAAGAGACAGATTCACACACACACACACACACACAACTAAAAACGCTTGGACATCACATCACAGACCCAGTATATAAAAAAAACTTTGGTTATTGATTTTTTCTGCATTTTTCCCCACAATATATATGGTTCTGGTAGCCTCCACATGTTGGTGGGTGTATGTTTTTATAGGTCAACAGTTTTAGAAACGGGCCTCATGCTGCGTAGCAAACTAAGCACTCCTTTACACTTACCTGTGTGTTGCTATGGTAACCATGGGGGGCTATTAGCTGAGGCGGTAACAGTAGCCTATAATAATGATCCAAAAAGCACCCTTTTGAAAAAATACATGGGGAGCTTGACAGGATATATTATATGGACATCCATACAGTACAACCACAGACCAGAGGTATTTTTAATCTGGAATTGATGTTTATCTAGAGAAACATAACCTTTTGATACACATACATACTGTATATATAAAGTATGACTTAATCTGTATAGGAAGCAGCACTGGACTCAGCATGACCTACAACTTTTTAATTTTACCACATCATCACCACCACTTGCAGTTGACAAGCAAGCAAAACCAGACAAATCATCCATTTGTAAATGTAATCAGAAAAAATTGTGTATTAACAATCCAACATGCTGCCAGGCACACAGATGTAGACTGATGAGTTGGATAGTGGAATAAACGAGCTGTCCACAGGAATGGTGATGCTGCTGGGTGTATGATGGCAAAACAGCCTGCATCATGAAAGTATCCCTGTCGGGGCTTCACTGCGAGACACAGGTCAGTCTGGCGGTGCAGTGTGTCACAGGGCAGCGTGTGTGTAATTGGGGCCAGTTGGTGGGATGCCTTCTGCTTTGTGAATGATGTGATATCGACAAGACTAACAAACATAAAGTACCACAAACTTTTAGGAAATAAATAGTTCTGCTCTTAACCATTTCTGCTCTGTGAGAGGTAGTAAACTGACTCCCGGTCAAACGCACAGTGAATGTGCTTGAATTAATGCAGGGAATCTAAAAGAGGACGAGCTTGTTTTCAACAGCAACCCCTGCCCTCCACACTCTTGCAACAGGAACAGGGTAGTAGAGATTTTCCAGATCTACTAAACACATGTGGAACTGAAGTAGCAAATTCCCAGGACCCTTTGATTAACTGTGACAAGGTAAAGCTGGCCCACTGGTGGAAGCTAATATAGTAAAGCTCTTGTACTAACTGACAATCTGTACACAAGCTGGTCAGACTAAATTATCTCCGTCAGAGGTACTTAAATGCAAGTCCTAAAGGTCCACTTTCCAAATGTGAGAGGTCCAGAAAGGGTGGATTAAGTGACATCAGCGATATTTAAGTTCTAAAAGCCCCTATGTAACTATGTTAAGAAATACACTGTATAAATTGGAAAAATGACACCCTAATTTTGTAACCAAGTCTTTAAACTTGGCCACAGGCGCTATGATGGCCAGTTAGGGACACTGATCTAAGCGTTAATCTGAGAGTTTCCTGTGGTTAGTTTTTTCAGTATATTTGTAGTTGGAAATGCTGATTCCATTGCCCACTCTTGTTGTGCCATTGATTTTACAATTATTCTGCTGTTACGTTGCTTGATATGACAACTTCAGCGAGTGAACTTTTGTGGTTCTTTGGGCTCTGGAGAAAAAATGGGCATGTTTGTTGTGGCATTTTGCCATTATTTCATTATTTTTTATGGTTTATTTGAAAATGACATACAGTATAGATAACTGAAAACAGGTGCAAGTACCATAGTGTTTATAGTGGATGCCATTTTGCAACACCCACCCCTACAAGGGCTTTTATGAAGATAATAGATTAAAACAGTGAGGTAAAAAGGAGATAAACTGAGTACAGCAAGATACAATAAAGCACACATTTATAAACATTACATTTTAAAGAGCACAGTTTGCTTGCTTAATTAACCAAGATTTGATAGCTCTCTTGAAAATAATGCCCTGATCAGGTAGCAAGGACTTTGCTTCTTTCACAGAAAAAGTTGTATGAGAAAAGTTGTTCACACTTGAAGCTGCTTTGGTGGATCTGCTGCAGCTCTGTAAGCCCTTGATGTATTTGCAGAAGGATTGAGGAACAAGACCACTTAAACATTTAAACACAAACTTTATACAATGAAAATCAATAAAGTTTGCAAAACCTAAAATCTTGCATTTACTTAAAATGCGGCAATAATGGTACAGACACTCACACTTAAATTATGGACTGGTTGGCATGGGATCAGGTAGGTAGGCCATAGGACACGTGAGAATATCATTGAATTTAGAAACAGTGAATTTCCTATCATCTTCAAATCAATTGACATTTTACAAATCCTTTCCCGTGGCTTTTAAAATTGAACTGAGAATTTAAAATTATTTCTAAATACTTTTGAATATTCGTTCAACCTATAAATACAATATTCAAGGATTCTGTTGCATTTAGCTTTTTAATGGAAAACCAAATACACTTTCTTAGTGTTTAGTTTCAAACAAGAGGCATGAAGCAAAGCTGATACATTTTCTAGGTTTTGGGTTTTTTGGCTTTTTTTGGTTTGTCTCCAAGGAGCAGAGCAATTGTTCTGAGACAACCTTCTCCAGCACTTAAGACGCGACGGGAAGAAGACTAATTGGTCTGTTGTTGCTAATCTCTTCAGACACCCTGGATTTTAAAATAGGTATTATCAAGGCATTTTTCCATCTACCTGGGAATTACTTCTGGTGGAAACATTAATAAGATGATTCAAGGGTTGAACCAAAGTGGTGTTTAAATTGTTAATAGCTTTCAGGACAAATGGTCAGTCAACATCCTTGATATCAAATGAGTTCACATCAGAAGATATGACATTCTTATTAGTATTAAGTTGGGGGGAGTTTGTGGAAAAATCTTCAAATTGAATGAAGACATCTTGACAGTGGCCATTTATTTATTTCACATGAATTGGTCTAGTGCTTGCCTTAAGCAAAATGAACAAGTATTTCTCAGGAGGTATGTATAACTCACAGTTTTCACGGTCAACCTTTATTTGCATTTTGAACATGTCTTTTCAAGACATTTTTCAAGTTAAGCACCTGCCTAACTTTTTCAAGTTAAGCACCTACCTCAAATAACGTTCTTCTTTACTGTGGGTACTGGCAGTTGAAAGATTTGTGTGTGAGGTTACATGATATTGTAGAAATTTTGTTCTAAGCAGCTTGTATTGAAATTTTGCTTTGAGCTCAGATTAAATTGTATCTCGGTCCAGATCTGACCAGAATCCCCCGATAGAGTATGTTGGATCAAGGATATTTAGTCAGCTGGGCTGGATTTCAAGCTTGAATAACCTTGCCATCAGGTTTTCCAGATATGCAGTAAAAGACTTGACATAGAAATTATATTTGTGTTCTGACGTTGACATTTACTTTTCAAACGGAAATTCCAGTCTTACAATAAAACACACACACACACACATCAGTGTGGTCATTGTCTGTTCCCCGGGGTCTGTGTCCTACAGACCAGTCACCTGGGATCTGGTGTGGTTCAGGTCTCATCTGGCCTGCTCTGTTAGGACAGGCACAAGGACAAATCGCTTCTGCTGCAAATGTGATTCAAAATGTATGCTGTAGTTAACCTTGTCCTTATCAAATTGCTGGACTTCCATGGCACGTTTTTGAGTTCAGTTTTTGCAAATACCCCCTTAACCAGTGGTTTGGTGCTGTGTAGGTTAATGTTTAAACAAAATGTGTGGAAAAGGAACATGTTATTCATTTCACCAGTCCCAATTTCTCATTAAAAAAATCTGCCTCCACTGCACAACAGATGATCAGCACAGAGATTTACAACTGTGTATCTTCCAACTTGTTATTTTGTCTTGTAGATCAAAGACATGTTTGCTGTTGCCTCTGTTTGAGTTAGCACAATTTAGCTTCAAGCTAGTTTCATGCTTGCCAGTTTTGAGCATCTTGGCAAATAATGTGACAATGTTTTTCTGTAACAGTCACGGATACAGACAACACCTCCAATCTGTTAACGCACTTGTTGAAACAACAAAGGATTTGGAGTAGGAAGATACAGCTTTTGGATAAGATCATCAGTGATGACAGCTTTTGCAAAGAGAGCTTTTATCACTTTAAATTTTTACCAGGTTTTCTTCTAATAATTTGTCAATGTAATTTTTGTTAATGTCCTTTGGTGTGTGTGGTGGTGGTTAGGTCATTTTATTTTTGTATATTATTACTTCATATTGTACTTTTTTTCCTATTGTGCAATTTAATCATCAAATCCCACTCAAATTAAATCCATAAATAAGAATCAAAATAACAGAGGAAACAGTAACAGTAAGCACAATGTCAAAAAAACAGATACTTTGGCTGTACTAAATATAATAATTATAATAAAACAATAACTTCATTAATATAGCGCCTTTCAAAGCAAAGTTAAAAGTGCAAAAACAAACAAAGAAAATACGATACAATAATTTAAATAATAGCAATAAATAGCATTGCTTGAAAAAAGGTTGTTTTTTTAAAAAAAGAAAAAAAGTGAGTTTCGAGAAGAGATTTAAAACAGGACACTGAGTTTGCCGGCCTCGGGTCAGGCCACACAAACCCGGTCAGGGAGATCCACAACTGAGTGGCCCAGGTAGAAAAGGCCTGGTCACTTTTAGTTACAAGTGGAGATGTAATAATGAGACTGTTTGTCTTAGGACGTCTTAAAATCCTGGCAGCAAGTTGCAGTCAATGGATGTTTCTGCTGATAACAGAATAAAGTGTGTTGCAGTAGTAAAGTCTGGTTAAAGATAAAAAGATAAAAGCACGGATTACCTTTTCTAGATCTGTAGAGGAAAGGAATAAGCTGATATTTGTTGAAAGTCTCAGTTGGACAAAGCAGGACTGCACTTTGGTCACCTGAGCATCAAAAGACAACTCTGAGTCAAAAATAACACCAGGTTGCCAGGTTGTTGTTTTTTTAACATTATTAGATAAGGCACCCAGGCTAGATGTAAGTTAATGCTGCTGTGTCCGTTCCCTGTTTGGTTTCCGGCTTTGTTCAGGCTGTGGTGACTCCCCCTGTGATACAAGATCACCATCTGGGCAGATGTCAGTCAGCTGTAGGGCCACAAGCTCCACAGCTAACTAAGAATTATAATTAGTTCTGATTTGAGGTTGTTTAACTGCAACTCCATTTCTTAATTTTAGAGAAGCAGGACGTAATACAGGATAAATCTGCGTTATCAGGATTTAACAAAACATACAATTTCGTGTCATTCACAACATCGGCTCACTCCCAATGTAATGCGGTAAACAATAATAAAATGGTGAACAAACATGGCAGCTTGGACAGTGGCCATAAGCTTTAAATTATGACCATCTTGTGTCAGTTAGAAGACATGTTTGATTAGACTTTCAAAATAAAGCTTGCTGACAAAAATTTCACATATTATACATTTTTTGAGTCTGTTGTTATCGTACAATGGTTGTGGGTTGGCTAGGGTTAGGCAAAGTCACATCAGTCGCATACTTGGAAGAGGAAAGAATAATTCTGTCTGGCAGGTAGACTGTCTTTATGAAGTCCTCATCATCTTAGACAGCTGTGATTCCTAGCAGCTGTGACAGATAATTCAGTCTTCCGTCTGTTTGGCCAAGGTGTCAGGAAACGCCATTGACTCGTTCTCACTTGTTAAGAATTTATTTCCTTTAAAGCACATTATGCCAGCTAGTGCTGACCAATTCTAACAGACATACTATAAACATAGAAACAAACACAGGGAACATTAAGAATACAAACAACACATAATGCAAAACTGCCTGTAGAAACTAGTGTTTAATCGTTTCTCTACCCATTCAAAAAGAGTATCTGTTGTGAATATAAAGAAGTTCTCGTCTACGAATTTAATTTCCAGAAAAAAGTGTGGCCATTTGGTCATAACATCATGCAATACATGGCATACTTGTGGCAAATAGAGCCCTGCACATGCCAAAATTCCAGCTCTGGCTGGAGTTCGACCTGACACCAATAAGCTCTCTCTGACATGCAAAATCATAAACACTAAGAGGCACATTTATTATAGGCCTCAAACATAACAGTGCCATTGACAATCATGCCTACAAATATGAACATCGACTCATGAGAAGCATGTTTCTGTGTACATTTTTTTCGTCTTATTTCTTCTTTAGCAGCACTAGTTGACCAGTAAGGGAGGGGAGCAAAACCATCCCTGTTAGCCTGCCTTTGAGCTTTATGTGGAGGCTGGTGTGAAACGTGCTGTGCACAGACGTATGTGTGTGTGTGTCTGTCAGTGCCAGCTGCACACACAGAGAAAAGGTGAGCCAGAGAAACCACACCTCGCATGGTCTGTTTCCTCACCTACATTCATACAGGTTTGTCCTGTGTGGAGATCAATGGACACCTCGAATATGTCTTCTCTGGATGAGTAAAAGACGTTTTTCTCTGCAGATATCCACTGTGACAGAAGTTAACATGATGCTTCCTGTGTACTGGCGATGTCAGATTCAGGTTAAGGTGATGCCGCTGAAGCCCTGAATTGCAGTAGATTGAGTAGTTTAACCAGATGAGGTGTTTTTGTATGATACAGGATAGTTAAGCGTTGACCCAGGTGCTGTTTAAAGCAGGTTTAATAATTATCAGGGATGTAAACAATGCAGCATTTGAAATCAATTTTGCAAATGTTTTAGCAGAAAGGTTATATGGGAAAGTTTAATGGTGAGCGAGACTGAATGAAAACAGGTTTGGTTACAAGAAAACTGCAGGGGAGCTTGAAGGTTTTGGGCGTGGTGGGGTGGTGGATAGGGAAGATTGCAAGTACATTTCAATACAACACTATGATGATAAGGATATTGTGTTTATACTTTCCGAAAAGGAGTTAATTAATGGGTTAAGAGTGGCCTTGGAAAAAGAGGGCAACAAACAGATTAACTTATTTGGATGTAATTACAGAGATAGGGGGAATTACACTGACTGAATAAAATGGATAATAAATTAGTTTAGTTGTCAAGGAATAAACACGGGGAATAAACTGATTTAAATGAGAAATAGGAGTTCCAAGGTGAGCCGACCTTCCAGGTTTATATTTTGCTAAAGCTTCATTAGTGCGACTGGCAGTAGCAGGAAGTCGTCCATCTATCCATGTTTGCAATGTGTCTAGGCCAGAGTCATTATACTCTAAATAGAGGAATAAACTTTTTGGACCTGAAGATTCTACCAGCCTTTATAAAGGCAACTTTGGTTGCTTGACAAAAAATATCAAGCAGCTGGTAATGTTTGTGTAATATTTGATGCAGATATTGTAAAGTACGTGTTCGTGTTTTTACTTTATACCTGCCTGGACTCCCAATTCTCAACTTATCAGGCGTTATCATTACACATCTGTCCCAAATATATGGTGCTCAGGAAGCTGTTATCACCCGTTTATTTGAGTAAGCCAATGTTGGTGGAGCCCAGTCAGTTCACGTGATGACCACCAATGAAAAGGAAACTAGGCTACAGAAGATCTACTACTAAAGAAGGGTTTAGGCAAGCTTAAACATTCACCAAAAATAACAATTTAATGAAGAATATTTAATGCATTAAATAAAATAGATTAAGTTCTTTCTTTCCTTGTAAAAAGTGTCAGTTTGTCGTGGCATCACTATACCAGCCTGTTAACATTTAGCAGCTGTTTGAACACACTGTTTCAGCTGATTTCACCTTTTACACTACTCTATGGAAGAACTAAGAGGACAACATTTATTCATGGTAAATGTGTCATATTTAACAAATACACTACACAGTAACCAATACAGGCTGCTTCTCTGTCGCTCATGGGTAAAGTCCCCAGACTCCCTTAAAAAAATCACTCAGTTATGTTGAGTTGTTGCGTTAGGAGAAACATTAAGAACTTTGTAAAAAGCCGTCTATGACAAATTCTTAATTAGGTGGGCCTTGTTAATTCAGCAAATGTTATACATGAAGTTATTTCTTTCTTTGTGTAAAAACATCCTGTCTGTTTCTTCCAGTGATGTACGTGTTTATTTGCATACAGAGTGAGGAAGTGAGATCCGATCACAAGTGGTCTCTGGAGAGGTGGAGACGCATGTTGAGACGCATGTTGATGCAAAGTGTGAACTGAGATAAAATTACAGATGTGAAACCTCCCCAGACCAAAAGGAAAAGATGTGGTCTTTGTCCCGATCAAACTGAACTCGGATTTTCGCACCAAATACAGGATGCTGCTTATCATCAGGGAAGTATATCAGAAAAGTTTCACAGGAGTTCTTTTGTAATAGTCTAATGGTTGTTGTGGAAAGCACTAAAGTTCGAAACTTTTTTTGTAGTCCAGACTGCTCTGCACCAGTCTCAGAGGCTGTGTCCGTTCCCAGTTTGGTTCCCAGCTGTGTTCAGGCTGTGGTGACTCCCCCTGTGATACAAGATCACCATCTAGGCAGATGTCAGTCAGCTGTAGGACCACGAGCTCCACAGCTAACTAAGCTAACGGTCGCAATAGCTGCAGTCAGAGATAATTACACATCCCAAGATAACTAGAGCAGACATTATAGTGACAGCAGTTGGTTACTCTGGTGATATGCTGCTCCCTATGTTTGGGGAGGTACCTTAAAATTCTGGGTATATTTTTTTGACAAATTACACCTTTCAACTAAGCATCACTACAGTGATGCTAACCCCCCAGAGAAATGTAGCAAGCTAAGCTACAGCAACATGGCAAAAGTAGTTTACCACATTGAAGTGTTTTTTGTTGTTGTTGTTGTTGTTTTAAAATTGAACCAACCTCATGTCAAGTCAATGTTATCTCAGTGATCAATAAAACTCTGAGGCAAAATAGTTAAGTTCAATCTTTTATTAAACAATAAACAACAATTAACTGGCTAAAAAGTTATATAGGAAACCGCCAGCAATTTGTACAGATAGGTGATAAATAGGTAAATATGCATGTTTGGATATTACCCCACAGGGGTCAGTATTGTGTCCGAAATTATTTGTTCTATATATTAATGACATATGTAAGGTATCAAGTATTTTGAACTTTGTCTTATTTTCAGATGATACAAATATTTTCTGTCCTGGGAAAATTTGCAGCAGCTTTTGGAAGTGGTCACAGACGAAATGAATAAATTAAAGATATGGTTCGACACAAACAAATTATCATTAAATTTGATCAAAACAAAACTTGTTTGTTTGGAAATCGTAAAATTAATACACAATTACAAATTATGATAGATAATGTTATTATAGAAAGAGTAAATGAAAATACATTTCTTGGTGTGATATTGGACCACAAAATCTGCTGGAAATCTCATATATCATATATACGATCAAAGTTGGCACAGAGCATGGCAGTCATTGGGAAAGCTAGACACATTTTAGATCACAAGGCATTGCACACTCTGTACTGGTATCACCGTATTTGAATTACTGTGTAGAGGTATGGGGAAACACCTACAAAAGCACCCTGCAACAATGCTGGATATCGGGAACACACAACCAACCTGTTTTTAAAGTCACATATATTGAAACTCAGGGATCTGGTGGAATTCAAAACTGCACAAATAATGTACAAAGTCAGAAATAAATCGCTTCCCGGAAATATACAGAAAATGTTTATGGTCAGAGAGAGAAACTTAATTTGAAGCAACATCGTTTTCGCACCAGGATGAAAAGCATGTGTATATGGATTTGTGGGGTGATTTTGTGGAACGCACTTGGTGAAGAAATCAGGTGATTGTTGTGTATTAATGGATTAGTATAGAATAGGGGTAGGACTAAACAAGCATGTTGCTTCTTCCTACTCCTCGGACATGAAAAGCAATTTTATGCTTCTCATTGAATCTCTGTGAATATTTATTTTGTTTTGTCTTTTTAGTATTGTTTTTTTTATGTTTGAAATGAATCAAATCAAAATCAGATCAAATAACTCAGCTCAAACCACAGTAGGAAAAGAAAAACCCTCACATGTCTGTGCTCCCCTGCAGCAGAAACATTGTTGGCATCAGCTGAAGGATTGCTGCGTGATACGGAAGTGTTTCTTTCAGCAACACATACGCATCCATTTATGGCAGCATTCATGATCCTTAAATCGTGCTGCTCTTCTGGACTTCCTGGATGTTATCGGACTGAATGGATCAAATTCTCATATTGAAACGAGTAAGTTTGTGGGGGTTGTGACACTCAGAAAGTGGCAGAGACAGAAATCCCTGAAAGATATATACATGAACAGGGCAAAAGAAACAAGGAGAGAGCTGGGGAGGCTGACCAAGAACAATGATGCAAAAACCCTCATTAAAGGGATGGCCAGTCTGAAGAAAAAGAAAGATCATCACGTAGATCATGAGAAGAGCAAAGGTCTCCAAGAAGAACAGGAGAAGATCCAAGTTTCACACCTTGAAGACAACAAGAGGTTTGAAACTGTCAGACAGCAGGCTGTCACTCTTCAACGTGAGCTTGATAACCAAACCCAGCAGAAGAACATCCTTGAAAAATTATACGAGGAGCTGCAAGCCACACTGAAACGCAGCCAGGAGACCTTCGCTGCTGAGCTCCAGGTGGAGAGGCAAAAGAGCAAGCTTCTCCAAGAAGAGCTGGAAGGGGTCAAAGTATCAAACCATGGGTACTGCCTAAAGTATGAAACTGCTCAGCAATGTCAAAGAGCAGGCTAACACCCTTCACCATGAACTTCAGCAGGAGGTCCAGCAGAAGACACTCCTTCAAAGCCAGCTTGACAAAGAAGTCAAGTCTCACGCAGCCACAAAGACGAAAGGCTTGCTTGTGATCAACAACTTGAAGGCTGAGCAGGATGCTCAGTGTCAAAAGTTGGCCAAAGAGAGAAAAGTCCTTCAACAAAACGTCTCAGAGAAGGATAGACTTTTTGAGAGAGAGAGCTGTAGCAGCTGTAGACTCAGTTCAAACAAATAAGTCTCACTCAACCTTGAGCTTTCCACTGAACTCAAGACTGAGAGAGGATCAGTCTCCTCGAAAAATCTCCAGGCATTAGGAGAAAAGAACCTGTCGCTTTCTTGGGTTGAGGAAACCAGAGAAGTGGAAGAAGAAGGAGTAGGAGTGTCATCTGCCCAACCATCCATCAACAC
>JBBPCS010002397.1:0-13565 GCA_037974645.1 Hollardia meadi
TACATGAGAATTTATGTAAAAGGAGTTACAGATTGCCTGTCTAGCATTTTAATAGGCTGTCCTGTCATAATTTAAACAACCGGACATGCAAACAGACCAATATATGGGTGATATAATTTCAGTAAATCAGAATGAGATCAAACAGGATCTAAGTGTTTCTGTGACTTCCTGTACAGACTGAAGGCTGCTGGAAACTGTCCCACCTGATGGCAGCTTTTCATTACTGCCCCCTGCTGCTGCCGGCTGCTTTCGTCTGTTTTCCAGGCAAGGCTCATCTCAAACAAGTCTAAAAATATTTTCAGCTGAATACTTTGTTTCAAGTTATGTGATTGTCACTTTTTAGAACTTGGTCATTTTAAGTAACGCTATATCTTGTAACTGGATGAAGGGTTTCAGTGACCAGTTATATGAGCTGAGCTAACGTCAGCAGCGCAGTTTGGCACAAAGCCCCCCTGGACATCCTGTGTATGCTGCAGTGTGATTGTATCCCGATCAGAAGTTTATTAATCCAGCCTTGAACTGCAGTGTTTTTTGGAGAAGATAAATTCATAATGATGGTTCTGACACTGAATGTCTTCTGTGATTATTTATCCACTTTCTGTGTTGAAAACAGTTAACGTTGTTGTTAGCATGGTTGTTAGCCGTCCATTGGCAATCCCATGATGCTATGGTTGAGTCCGTCAACCAATCAGAAGCTGTGTTCCTGACTTGTCAGCCAATCAGACCCCCCCGCCCCCAGTGGTCGATGACCGTCAGCCATCGGCAATCGACGATGCACTCATCAGCCCAACCCTACAGATAATTTTCATTATTAATTTGCAGATTTTTTTTTTTTGAAAAATCAAATAATTTTATCTAAAATGTCGACAGTGAAAACTGCTCAGTAAAATGTCCAATATTCAGTCCAATATGTCAACCTTGTCACTTTATCTGACCTAAATTATTGTGTTCATTTTCATATCACTCAAATCAGAGAATGTTTGGCAATTTTGGTTGAAAATGGAATAAATGATTGTTATCCTTGTAGATTTTTTCTGGATCGTTACATCTCTTTCTTGTTTGTGACACAGTAAGAACTGTCATGGGCCTTGGGTTCACTAAATACACAGTCAGTAACCTTTTTACTAACTGTCCTGATTTTCTGGACTAATTTAATTAATAACATTATACTATTCTTCCGAATATTCTCACCTTTCTTTCAGTTTTGCTGGATTCAGTCTTGGAGGTTTGTGGTTTGGTGTCGTCCTGTGAGGACTCAGGCCCACTGACGGAGGCTGATGCCTGACTGTGGCTCCCACCAACGGCTCTGTTGATGTGCTCCACATGCAAAGTATGGCCTTGCATGCTGCAGCCATTCAGCTCTCTCACTGCAGCCTCGGCAGACTGGGGTCCACTTATCACTATAGCAATTCTAGAGAACACAGACTTTGACTTTGCTTAGGAACACTGATGAATGACGATTTCAGATGCAACACGTAACAGAACCTTGCACAAAGGCAAAGCTGAAGAACATTTGTGAGTGCTTGATGCAACACAGGGTTGACAACACAATGCAATTGACACAAATCTCACACCCTCACATCTTTTCTCACGCTTCGTCTTCGCTTCCTCAAATGGAGTTTTTTTTTTTCAAGTTTAAACGGGCTGAGGCACAGAGCGGCACTGTTACGGATTGCCAGTGAACGCACCGATCATATGTTTGAACCGAAAGCCTGCAACAACAAATCATTGTGGTGTGCGCTCTGGTGGAGCAGCTAACTTTCAAATAACGCTAGCAGCTAATATTTACAGACGTCTGTGAACAGGCTCCGGTTGTGAAGTCAGTACATCAGAGAACTGATGTGTTAATGCCAATTAGTTTGATAATATATACACAGTACATCATGCTTCAGAACTGCTCCTGCCATAATGTAAATATTTAAGCTAATGGTGTATATTAACTAGTCATGTTCACTGGTGTAGCCTGATGAAGAGACAGAAAGGTAGAGACCAAATTATACACACCAAAAAATAAAATTACTTTTATTACATGGGGACATGACTTGTTTCAACCCCAGATTGTCTTCTAAAGGTAAAAGTGCAGAAATTAACACAACAGTATTTAATAGACAGTTAATGGTGAAAAATCACAAGCATTGTCTCCCAATTAATGAGCCATCTAAATTAGACATTTTCAGAAAGGTAAGAGACTGATTTGACCACTTCTGTAATCTCACTGTGGAATGTGATTAGAGAGACCTGGATGTGAGGGCTCACACCTGATCTGTGGCTTTCTGTCATGGGAACTGGGACACCATGTTAACACTCTACATTTACTTTTTGACTTGACAGAAATGGTCATGTATATGCACACGATTTGCTGATTTGTCATAATATAGGAGACAAAAAGCAAAAATGTAATGAAAAAGATCTTTTTTTGGTGTACTTAATAGAGTATAATATTAATGTAATATTTTGTGATCATGCTTTAGAGATAGACTGGGAATATTGTCCCAGTGTGTATGTGGCAGGTTATTTATTCAGAAGATGATTTGTCATCATCACAAACTACAGGTGTATGTTCACTTCTTTACCTGAGGAAGACCATCCATAGTTGACATAATTTCAGTCATATCCACATCAAAAAAGGGATAGCAGTACTCAAGTCATTTTTTCCATAAATGCTCTACTAGTAAATACTCTTCTACTCTAACTCATCTTTTTTTATGAGTACTTTTACTTCACTTTGAGTACCTGTTTTTGCAAAACAGTACTTCTAATTGAGTTAAGTTTTTGGCTACCCTAACCACCTCTGACTACAAACAAATCTCACTCCCAGCTGTAGTCAAAAGTTGGCAGCCCTGTGCAGCAACACATGAATCTAATGCACTGACGTTGGAGTGTTACAGTAGGCGTTCTCAGACAGCAGAGTAGTAGCTCACCTCAAATCATTCTTTAAAGCACAGACGCTGACATCAGAGTCATGGTATTTCTCAAACCACTGCATCACATCACTCTGGCAAAGAAAGTTTTAGTTAGAGCCTGTACTGCCATCTGCTGGCTATAATGGTACTATACAATACCATTACATAATGTGAACTGCTATGTCACATTCCAACATAATATTAAAATCACATTTGACAACTTTAACAACACATATTCCTATGAGTGCTACTTTGAGATGTAGCGAGAGAAAAGTACAAACCCACCTCTGTCACATTACTGGGGAGGTTGGAAACACATAGCACTGAGCTCTTGGCCTCCTCACTCGTTGATTCTGTAGTGAAAACAAATTAACCACTGAGGACTTGATCCAGAATAAATTCAAAATCTCTACATGTGCAGCCTTGTGCTATAGCTACTCTCACTGACCACCTACCACTGGTCACATCTTTTGTGATCACTGGTGGATCGTGTCCTGTATCAGCAGCTGCTGCAGGTCCTGAAGGCTCCAAGTCTTCTTCAGCATCGTACCATGCCTCGCTTATGCTGAGCTCTTTGCATTCAGCTGCTGTCCACACAAAGATAAGCTTTGATTTAATCAACTACTTCCCAGGTAATTAATCTGAGAAGGATACTTTTGCTTACATGTCTGATTTCCTTCCTCCTTGTTTGCACTGTGGATAACATTTCTATACTGGGGGACAAATGTGACAGCTCTCCTTGCATTGCTGTTCTTCTTGATCTGCTCCTTTCTCTGACTGTGCTAGAAAGAAATAAGACAAACGCTAAAGTGGTTCAAGCTGATGAAATTGGGTTCAATTAGCAAAAATAAAACACCAAGCTGCTCAAGGATTTGGTTTTTAGTAGCGCTTCTGTGACATCTCAGGCTGTAAGCATACCTGGCAGTTTCCGCTTTGATTATCAGGACTTCCATTTTCTTCACCTGATGTATTATGTGGCTCCTGGGAGCTCCTGGGGATCAGAAAATTGAGCAGATTGGCGTTAGTTCAGGCAGGCCACGGAAGTCAAGCTCAGCTCACAATCCCAGCTAAAATCAGCTGATGGCTCGGCTGATTCCCTTCCATGCATTCAATTGGCAAATCTCATACAGGGGGCGCTATTTAAGCTGCTTTGGCCTGCCTACTCTTCCTGCTTCTTCTGCAAGATGCTTTGCAACCCACCTCCACCCCAGCTCCTCTTTTTTATGCTGCGTCTGACTTACTGTCATTTCTGTTGTCATTGATGCCTGCTCTGTTCTCTACCCCAGGTGGTATTTGCTGCTTAGCTTCCTGCCTTAGCCTTTCTAACACACATGGAAGGACAGGGAGCTCCCAAACCAGAGCCAAGTTTCTTTGACTATAGTGGTCCTGACTGAAAGACATTATTAGTCTCTAGAAAGTAAAATGTCCAGTCTACGACACCATTGAAATTGAATTACATCAGACACGCATGCATGTATGTGTTAACATACCCTGATGGAACATTTCCCAGCACATCGCCAATGATCTAAACAGGGACAATGAAGAGTAAGTCCATTACCATCACAACTGTGGTCAGGAATGAACTCACCTACAGTTTGAAGTATTTAGAGTTACTTGTCTTACCTGTGCAGGACTGTAGCGTGCTCCTGTGGTTATCTCCTCAGAGTCAACAGAGAGAGGCTTCAGCTGCTCCAGAGGAACCCCTGCCAGGATCTTATACCTCATTTGATTATAATCGGATTCCAGTTTTTGCAGAACACTTACAATGTTTGCAGGAGGGTTCTCTGGCCTACAGCAAGGGGGAAACAATACAAGTACATACTAGCTGGTCTAAACAGCTGGTTTCCTCTTGCACAGCTGATTTACATTACAAAAATACATCTGGATAAACATATTGCACCCAATAACTGTCTCAGTGAAAGAGCCAAGGTTCACACAGGTAAAATCTGATCAGTATTGATTGTCTCCTTACAGTGTGGTGAGCTGGCCTCCCTCAGAGGTATAGTAGAGTCTCCAACAGTGCTGTCTGCACATGCTGTACTGCAGGGCCAGGAGGCACAGCTCTGCTTGCTGAGCACGCTGGATACAGTCACATTCCTTTCTCACTTTACAAGCAAATCTGGAAAAAAATGTAGAATTTAAGATATTAGTCAGACTGTGCAAGAAATTCCTTGGGGGCAAGTCTAATGTAGTACTGTGTGTATCTGATACATTACCTTTTCATTTTCTCTTTTTGCTCTCTCAGTTCTTTAGCCATCTTGAGTTTCATAAATTCCTGAAAAGTTTAACAGGTTGTGTTTTGCTAAAGTCACTGTTATGATTGCTTTCTGGTTTCAACCTTACCTCAGTGAGATAGTCCAGATCTACCATGCGGACTTCAGTAACAACATGCTTATCAGCTGTTCCTGGATCCTCAGTCTGGGAGAAGGCTGACATGCACACTGAAGGCTCAGTGCCAACCATAATGTCACAGGTAGCAACACAGGGCATAGGAGAGGTGTACTTGTTCATCTTGGTGACAGACTGATCAGGCTTCAAGGCCTCCAGTGCTTCACTATTAGTGGTGACTGGACCTACTGTTATGTGTTTTTTGGCCAGAGTGCCACTGCTATGCATTTTCGCATCTTCACTGGGCAGACAGGCATGTTTGCTCATATCATCCTCCATGATGCCATAGAAGTCGTCACTCTGATCTTCAAAGCTTGCGCTAGCCTCCTCATCATTTGCAGTGTCTACAAAAGAAGACTCTGCCTCAACGGTTGGCCATTCTGACCTGTAACATGAAGCAATGTTGCTCATATTGATATGAATTCATCCTACACACAGAGGAAACACAGAACAGTAGAGTTTCATTAAAAAAATTACACAAATTACAGACATGACAACTGACATCCAAGTTTATACTTATTAAGGTTTTCATTAACGTCAGGCCCACAGATTTAAACACCGAGTGAAGTGAACTATCTTTTGTAGTTGGATGAGATTTATCCAGCTATGACTTTTAGACTAGTTCTCAAACTAATGAATTACAATGACTATAATTTCCACATACAGTATGTATGTAAATAAAAAAGCTATGAATGCAAGTATTTAGCAAATTACAAACTGTGTGGGCCATAGCATGCATACTCACTCTAATAGACAGATGTCAGCATGTGTGAAGTTAGCACTCTGGCCTTGTGTTACTGCAGTCTGGCTCCTGAGCTCAGGCCTTCCCCCCTGTCTGCATCTTTCCAGCTCCATGTCCACAGTTGCCACAGCTGCACTGCTGTCCATCTGCCATGATGGTCTTCCATCTTTCAGCTTGAACAGAGGTGAACAAAAAAATCAAAAAAAAAAAAATCCTATATTCGTCATCTTTTTCCCGAAAAAGGGGAACTGCACTGTAGGAGCCACATTTAAGTGCATTTTTCTTTAATGGTGTCTAATGCTATACGTTGGTGTATATGGCGCATGGGGTGGAGAGAAGGTGGTTACAGCAGATACCGTCTCATATCCTCATCTTCGGAATGGAATCTCATACCCTACAGTTTAAGATTTTACATTTAACTTGAAATAAACAATGATCAACAGAGAATGCTGATGGCTTCGGGGAATTATTTGCACTCACAATGAAATAACAGGTTAAAGGAAAAATCCAATTTCAAGTTTACCACTTCATGCACATTTACAACAAAAGTCATCAAGACTATATCAGTGTTACAACTTTTTCTGTTTAATATACATACAGAAAACGGTTTCACTTTGTGGGCCTTCTGGTTGTTTGGTTCCTTTGCAATGGGGCTGTTCAAGGCTGTTTGGAAGCTGTCCTGCAGGTGGACTCGCTGTTCAGTGTGGCAGATTTTTTCACAAAGATGTTTTTGTGATCCATCACCACTGTTACTACAGACAAGCAGGGTTAAGTCTTCCTCACCTTATTGGGAAACATCTCCAAGGCAAAATGTGTGTGCTCCATTTCTTGCAAGAGGAGCAAACAAACAGAACTGTTAAGTTAAAGCTTGGGTTTTAATGTAACAACTGTCTACCAAAAATCTTGGAACAGTATTTGAATACAGTTTCCCAGACAAAGACTAGAATGTAGACTAGACTAAAATGTTTTTCAATGATTTCTACAAGTAGGCTGTTAATTCAGGTAATACAGTATCAAAACAATGATTTATCCACTGGAATGAAGTTGTAGACTTGTCACGAGTCACAGATTTCAGTAACGGTTCATTACATGGCTCAAGCACAGGAAAAACTGACTTCGCATAAAAGAAGTGTGAAATGAAATTAGTGTTGTTTTGTAGTGTTTCTCACTGGTAGGAATACTGAATCTGGGTAATTGAAAGACAGGAGACAGTGATGCAGCAGAAAGATAGCAGTTCTCTAGACAAAGCTTCTGTGTGCTGTTCCAACGTTGTACACCTTAATACCACCTTTACACCAAAATTAGCGTGTATACACAGGTTTTTTAACAGGGTTAGTAAACCATAGTAAACACCAGGTAAACACTAGAAAGCAGCATGGAGGCCAGTGATGATGTTACCGTGGTTACTGTTTTGTATTGTTTACTACAGTCTCTCTTTCAACGGTCCACGTTGGTACAGAAGTGTAAAATGAAAAATGGACTACATCACAAAGTTCCTCGTTATTTACACACCACCGTCCAGATGTTGAATGCACGTCATAGCATTGCGCCGGAAATGGGCCAGAAATTAGCCGGGTGATACATTTACATCACAGCCGAGCCGGAGGTGATAAATACCTGTGACTACTGAAGGGTCAATTGACCTGGGAGTAAATCCTGATTGTACACATCCACATTGCACACAAAAGTCAGATGTTAGCGGGTTTAAGTGGATTTTTTTGGCCAGTGTGAGATACAGGGGTAACACACACATAGATTTTAAAACAAAGTAGACTAATCTCAATTTCATCAATTTATTTCGGCCATGTCATCAAACATGCAAGCGTTTTGGCCTAGTGGACTTCATCATGGCCAAAATAAGTTGCTGAAGTTGAGATTAGTCTACTTTGTTCTGAGATCTATGAGTGTGCATCCTCTTTACCTTAGGCTATACAACGGTGGAACTGAGAAGACTTTGCTTTAGCACCACAAACAAAATACTGGGTAGGCACATCATCCCCAGGATCTAACTACTTCTGTGTGCTGTTTTTGTGAAGTAGAAGCCTCATTTTTTGTTTGGCAAGCTAATGACTCAGTGGGATATCTCCAACCACAGGGTGTGTAACCTGAGCTACAGTACCAGTTCATCCATCAATACCACTAACAGTGAGACTAACTTATGTAAAAAATTGAATGTCTTTAAAATCTAAAATGTGTATTGTTTCTCTTTAAAAAAAGATATTTTGCATTTAAAATTGAACATCACTGGCACCATGCATGAGAGTTGCATATTACCACATCTGCAATTCTCTGCTCCTGACGTTCTAGATCTGAGAAAAAAAACAGAGTTTCAAACAATGAATCACTGTCAAATGATAAATCCTTAACTCATTTGATGTAGTTCCTGTGACACATACGTATGCTTGTTGGATGTCAAGGATGGCTGAGCAGGAATGGTACTTCCACTGCTATCTGCATTGTTTGTAGATAAAAACTGTCACTGTTCATTTGTACACAGCTATTAAACGTTTATAGCAGTACTTACACTTTACATAAACATGATGGCTGGACAGTTCTAGGGCAGGATGTCTTTGCAGGAACTGGTGAAACCCCCCTTCATCTAGGAGAGAGGAAAACCATTAAATTTGACTAACACATATTTCACATTTTTAACACATTAATGAATATATGAAACCTTTATCTCCTCTAGGGGAATTTGGTTTACACAGAGCAAAAACAAATATCAAACAAAACATCAACCACACTCAACAACTCAACTCAACTTAAACACAGCCCCTTTTACACAGCCTGTTCTATGCAGGCTTGTAATGGGGGGTGAAACTTGTTCCTCCTCTGAGACGGCAGCAGAGGTAGTAACAGTGCACAATCGATGTCTGTATGAACCACTGACATAAATAAAGATGGATGATGCACCTCGACTTCCTCCCACTGTACAAAAATATCTCGGATATGAGCGCTGCAATCTTGCGCTGGTGACATCATTTGGAGCCAGAGTCTGCGCAGTAGTGATCGGGGAGCGGAGTTGCGGTCTCAAGTTCCCGCCCATACATCCGCCCAATTGTGAGCAGGGCTCAGCTGTCAATCATGACTTTTCACCCCGTTTTTTTATAGCATCAAATAACTAATTAAAACCAAACTGATTAGAAAAATAAACACACATCAGCGTGACAAGAACTACCTAAAACAGCAGAAACCATCTTTGGGGAAAATTTTAGGTGTACTTTAAGTTTTAGTTTGGCCCATGTCCTACCTGATTAATTGCAGGGGAGGAGTTTATGACCTATACTGCAGCCCACCACCAGGATGCAATCAAGATGTTTTGGCTTCACTTTTGGGGAGCTCTCATGTCGTCCATCATTACATACAGTCAATGGTATAAACGGAGTGAACCAGGGAGGCGGAATGACGAGACAGGGCTGTGATGTTTTGTCAACATGGTTTGTGTGCAACCCTCAACCGGGAGATTTTAAAGCAGCTAGCAGCAGTTAGCACCTAACTCAAAGAAGAAGAAAAGCAGCTGAAAATGTCTGTAAATTGGGGAGACACTGCGAGGTTCAGGAGCTACTTACCCTCCAAGCAGAGGACGAGATCATCCGCCACATAACAGGGACGGTAAATGATTGTTATTGTCATGTTATTCCATTGTTTACAAAGCGTTGCTCGTCACGCAAACGTCACACTAGACTTCAACACTGCTGTGTTACTCATCACGGCTCTTTTGATTGTGGAACGCCAGCTTGCCATCTAAAAATCACACAGTACGGCGATGGTATGATGCTGTTGCTTTGTTCAGTGTAAATTTTAAAAAGCGGCGTAGAGAAGGGTCTTTTGTTCCGGCAATATTGTGCAATCTCTGTGTAAAAAGGGCTATACAGTGAGTAAATGAGACTTTGGACTGCTGTGATAAATTTGCAGCACTGAAACCAGTGGTGCAAGAAGTCAGAGTCAACAGTGCCAGCATTTCATTCACATTTGCCCCTAACAATAGACATGTGCAAACTGGAAAAATCCTTTACAAGGCCAGTATGCGAGTAAAAATTACAACATAGCTCTATTCTATGATAATTGTTCAAAAACTCCAAGGGAAAGTTCCCTGTGTTGACGCAGCCTGTGACAAGTGAGAGAAAGGTGAACAACACTGGAAACTAGAATTACCTTGAATCTGTAAAGCAGAGGTGTAAAGAGTACTAGAATATTATACTCAAGTAAAAGTACTCTTGGTTCAACTTCTCTGCTCGACCACTCTCAGTGCATATAATAACCAATCCATTTAGCCTCTCTGTCCCATTATAACCAGTCCTCACACACCTCACTGAAGGTAGAAGTTCATAAGCAATGTAGCAAATGTAGAAATCACTGCTGAGGATCCACCTTGAGCATTTCAGCTTTTAGCATTTTGCCAAACCGTCGTCACCTGTTAATCACGTGACATTGGGGTGTGTTTGATATGCGTCACAAGCGTGCTTGTCAGGTGGTGCATTAAATTAGTGATTGATTGAGATACATGTAGATGCAGCCACTTTTTAACTACGCTGAGGTACAATAATGCTAACCTAAACCTATAATAACATCATCCTTAATTATAGGGCATTATTGTTTTTACTCAGTAATGGATTACACTTTGAAATGTAGTGTAGTACAATACTTCTTATGAAACGTACTTAAGTAAAAGTACAATTACTGATTTTAAAAAATACTCCAAAAAGGTACAAGTACACAAAAAACAACTTAATTACAGTAATTTCAGTACAGGTAATTCGTTACTTCCACCCCTGCTGTAAAGTAATTAATAACTAATGCCATCAGAAAATGTAGAGGAGTAAATAGTATATTTGCCTCTGAGATCTAGTGGGGTAGAAGTATAAAGCAGCATAAAATGTAAATACTGGAGTAAAGTGCAAGTGCTTCAAAACTGCACTTAAGTCCAGTACTTTAGACACATTCCACCACTGACTGAAACACACCTTGTATGATCTTTCTGTCCTCTGGGGACAAACGCAGATACCAGCCCAGCAGCTTTGGGTCTGTTAAGGCAAGGTATGGATGAGCGTCCACAAGATCAAAAACAGACCTGTAAAATGTACAATAGCCCTTGGTTATTCATTGTTATTCCTGGTCATTTAAACATGGACAGAGAGTGAGGGGAATAGATAGAAATAGTGCATACCTGTCCAAAAAGAATTTCCTGCTCTCTTCTGTTGACGAAGAAACCAGTTGGATCAATGATTGGCTTCCTAGCCAAATTTAAGTACTGATAACAAGCTTTATTTATTGCTAAGGCGTTTACGTTGTTAGATTTAGATGGCCATGTTAAAAAATGAAATCTAATTAAATTAAAGTTTCAGCCCATCATTAAATGTTACATGCCGCTGTAGTAGCAAAAAGGGTGTACTCAGTCAGAAACCACTGTCACTTCCTCAATTAGCTAACGTGATATCTTTGAGCTAGCTAAACAAAAACTTACTTTACCGCTGAAAATAATTGTTATAAACATCTTGTTTTTAATAGCTGACATAACTTACTTGGACTTGGCTTTTCAATCACCGTATTGTAAAAATGAGGTATTTCCAGCGAAGGCACCACGCCCGCATAGTTACTTGTCATGTATGATGATGGCCTCGGTACTGCTACCTCGTAGTTTAACGTGAGTGGATAGCAAGGCCACACTGTCTGAAAAACAGCCCCAGATGTTAGCAACAAAGTATGACTCCATTACTACTGAAAAATGAACGCTAACGGCTAATCTTAGCTAGCTAGCTCAATGTCTGATAATGCCAATATCATCTAACAACTATCATTAACAATTTACTTAGATGTTATACACGTGTTACCTCCTGTGTTGTTGTCATTTTCATCGTATTTACAGAAAGAGAAATATGCTAACGTTACAGACGCAGTAACCCTTTCAATGGCTGGCGCTGGCTAGGTGCTAGCTATCTACTTTTACCCTACCTGCCAATTAAGATAATTGGTAACTAGCATGTTAGATCTTGTGGCATTTAAATTGCCTGTCCACCCAAATTAGGACAAGACCATTTTCTCACTTTTATCAAATGGTATCCAGCCATGCAGCCAACTTTGTTCAAGTGTGAGGATAGCTGCCTCCCTGATTCAAAGGACTATCCCTTTTAGGATTCTACACGGAAATTACAGTGGAAAAATGAGCAGTAACACTTCTGTCAAGAAACGGTTCCCCTGGTAACCTGGACTGACTATTTCGTCAGTGAAAGTAGCTCCAAACCAAATTGTTCAATACACTAACGTTATATATATTTTTTCAATTCCAACAGCATGACAATTCAATTCAGTTCTCTCATTTTATCTAAAAACCTTTTTTTCTAAAAAAAATCAAACTGATAACTATCTCCATAATTACATATCAAGAGGAAAATATCTATTTATTGTGATTTGGGTGAAAATAACCTTTCACAGTAACCTAACAGGTGGTGGCAGTTATCACATAGTTTTAATGGCAATTGGAAACACTCTGCTTCACACTACAGTAACAGCCTCACTTGCCTCATTTTCATCTCCTCCTCACATCTTCTCAGCTAAATCAAAAGAAACATAAAGATTGAGGAATCACAGTTGAAATGAGTTCCCCACACTATAGGCTTATAACCACAATGCCTGAATTTACCTTTGTGAAGCAAAGCACAGGAAGTTAAGGCACAGTTGAACCTCAGTAGTTTTTTGTTTTTTTTGGACGAAACAAATTCATAGCAGTCAACATCTAATGCACAGAAAGCTGGCATTAAAACTGCTCAGATCTGTCAACTTGTTCATTTGTTTCTTGATCTAAAGGTTTCAAGTTTAAATTAAAAAAAATTCCAGTTGTAGACTTTTTTATTCAGACATTTTTTTGTAAAACCTATTGTGTTTAAACAGCATTTAACATTTGAGAAATTTTAAAATTTGAAAGGGGCTTGAAGAAAATTACCATTAGTTACAGTTGGTGTGCTTTGGTAGGTCTCTTTGGTAAAAAATAGTCCTACTAAAAGTTTTTTTTGTATAAGAACTGAAGCTTAGGGATAAAAGTCATGCATCCATTATTAAATACACATCTTATGTTCCCCTTGCATGTCAGTACAATTATCACTGGGTCTGTGCATGAAGTATAATTCATCTGCCGTTGTTCAAGTTGTACAATGAAAAATGCCAGTTTAGGGGTATTGCCTAATGTCATTGTCCTACTTCTAATGCAAATGTATGTTGACATGTGTGAGCTCGTTCTTCTATAGCTGATGCTGTTTAAACGTTATTAACGCTTTGAATGTGTCATTGTTGCATTGAATGAAGACGTGAAATGCAATTCAGCGCGCCAAAGTGTCAGCTTGTTCCATTAAGCCCAAAAAGTGCCCAAAAGTGATCGACTGCCCAAAACTGATTTCAGTCCGCAGGAGCATGTACAGCCTGTTAAAGCTGTATCGCCCAGTTTATATACGGCTACAGCTGCTGGATCAAACAGCCATAACGTGGAAATACACATAACTTTATGACCGTAGTAATAGCAAAGGTATGTCTTTGTCAAA
>JBBPCS010002398.1:0-13563 GCA_037974645.1 Hollardia meadi
ACACACACACACACACACACACACACACACACACACACACACACACACACACACACACACACACACACACACTGAGCTTTGCTATCTGAGCCAGACATCAGCCATACTTTGTCACACCTCACAGAACTTGAGAGAGCTGTGGGAAGTTTTTTTTTTAAACTCCAAAGGTTGAAGAGGATTCACAGTCAGTGGTCTCTGGATCTCTGGGCTAAGTTTTGGTATCAAAAATGATCCATTCAGGAGCATGTGAGCGTTCAGAGCAGCAACAATTTTCACACGCAATCTATACCATGATGGGTTTAGACGGGGAATGTGTAAGCCACTGTACGTGTGATGACCATGTCTCATTAGCCTCATCAGCCAGGCAACACATGTTGTGTTTACGTGGCCAGTGCGCGCTCTCTGCTCACCACATTCTCTTCTGCTGTGTGATGAATCCTTCTTACAGCAAAGCTACAGATTCATTCTGATTATAGCTACTGTTTCACAATGTGATGATCACAACACCACAGTCAATTTTCCAGCTCTTCAAAGAGTGCAAAGATGATTATGAGGTGAATGGAATGATTGTGAACACAGGGTGGAGGCTGCTGCAAACACAAAGTTGAAATGCATGAGTCTAATTAAAGGGAATCATTAATAGATGAATGTTGTTGCCAAGATGTCATACATATAAATGAAAGAGAGGGGGAGAATCGCAGTGGGGTTGGACAAAGCAAATGCAGAATGAGACGCAACTGGAGGATGGCAAGAGTGGAATTACAATTCCCATGCACAGCATGAGTTTTATATCATGTGCAATGGAGAGGTGTAGTGTACTGCAATCAAAGTCTCTGGCACCAGGCATTAAGATGGGAATGGTGTATTTTTGGTCCCAGGGATGCCCAGTAAAAGGACGGTGATGCAATTATAAATGAAAGAAGTCTAAAAGTTACTCTGAACCATTGACATAAATAAAGATGGATGACGCGTCTCCACTTCCTCCCATTGTACAAAAGTGAAGCCAAAATATCCCGGATATGAGTGCTGCCATCTTGTTGAACAGTCCAAACCTCAGCTGATCTGCTTCATCAGGACTGTGCTTGTGTGGCTTCATCAGATTTGAATTGACTGACTTCAATTATTGCTGAACATCACCTTTTTTCAGCAGAGCGCCGCCCACTTCAAACCTGCAAGAGGAACTATGGCAAAAACTACAAAGACAGAAATCTCCCATGTTAAAGTGTGTTGGATGTAGTGGCATTTAGCGGGTGTAGTTGCAGTGTAGTTGATTAGCTGGTTGTTGACAAGGCCGAGATCTTTAATCTCTGAGGCTCCGTCTTCTCCTGGGATCAAAATTAGCAATGCTCTTGAGTTGTTTATCCATTTGGTCAAATGAAATCCCCCCACTGAGGCATAATGTCCTCAAGTCCTTGGTGAGTGCAACACCACGCTCGTCCAATGAAACTGAGCTCAGACAGTCGTCAACCTAACAGTTGTTTAAGATTGTCTCAACAGCGTCAGGTGCAGGCCTCTTTATTCCATCATCAGCTCCCCTTCTTTGCGCATATGAGGCGCAGCTATTGGAGGAAGTAGCTCCGAACAGGTGTACGCACATTCTTTACTCTGCTGGCTCCAGATCGCCATCCTTCCACCATTCCTCTCCTTTGGGGGTCAGCACTCCAAGAGTGTTTGTAATGTTGGTTGTCTCGAAGATCAGTGATACTCCTTGATAGAATGCAGTGCAGTTGGAAACAACAGTTAGCGTGTATTCACAGCTAGCTAGTTTTCAGAGTATTTGCCCCCAAAGATCGGTCTGAAGCCGTCTGCTTGTAATCTACTCTGTGTTGCATATTTTGACATTTCATGTTGATCAAAAAGTGTGACAGTGATCCCACAGTAACAAGCTAATGTTAATGTTGCTAATGTCTCTACCTGTTACTAATGTTACTAACATTTGCAGTCTAACAATATTAATAATGCTCATAATCAATTATTTCTATGTGAGCTCTTTGTGACACCAAACAACATTAGTTTACACATCAAAAGCACTGAAGTGGTGCATAAACTGCTGTCACTCACCAGATTGTGATTTCCCTTCTTGATGTGCTGATGATGCAGAATGACAATCACCAAAACTGTCCAGTCAACAGTTACCTGTCAGTCTGTATGACATCATGTTTACTCCTCTTGGTTTGTTTGTAAAAAAAAATGGTCCTGACCAAATGAGCCAAACTACAGATGTGAAAGCACCTTTAATTTCGTCTTTTTCAGATGGTATAGTCCATGATGGGGAATAAGCCACACTCTCACATCACTGCTGTTGAGCTGCTCTTCAGGAAACTCTTGTGGAATATCCCTTTTAGCAGCTCTCTCATAAACCCATTACACTCCTTGTGGAAGTCAGGATTCCTTTAAAACCTCCTTTTGAAGCTTGTAAGGTGCTGTTCAGCTAGAGATTGCATTTTTATGTCTTTGTCTTTCAGTGGTAGTATGATCCCCATTAACAAGCTGTGTTGATTGTTTCACAAGGTCAAGGAACTGTCTCAGCCTCATGATCGTATCCTCTCTCTGGGGAGTCTGCATTGTACAGTTGAGTCAAAAGGTTTTCCACATTGGATACTTAAATGCAACTGACTGTGTGCCTCGTCATTTCTTGGTTAGCTGTAGTGGTTCCTCTGAGTATAATGTTGATGACCCATCTGAGAGTTGTCATTACTGTATATGGCGCAGCACCTCTGCTGTTTATTGTCTGCCACAGCTCTGTCACTTTGAGGGAATTAGCACCAATGAGCGAGCCAACTTCTGCTGCAATATGCAAGACATGAACCTCATGCATTTATCTGAGGGCGTTCAAGAACTTTATTCATGAAGGCTTTGGCGGTGGTGCTGTTGGAGGAGGCTCCTTTATGGGGCAAAGCTCTGAGATTAACATAATCAGTCTGAGTTGGACCTGGGTGTCTACAGGTGCAGAAAATCTCACTCATTGTGTCTAATTATCTTCATTTTTAACACCTGCTGTGCACTTTTTACTCAAAATAATCATTCAGGCCATCTTGACCACCTTCATGATTTGCCTAAACCTTTATTTTGGCATCTGATGTCTGGTCTTTGCATGCCTTAAAGCATGTGTCTTCCATCTTAATGCCTTGGGGTTTTTTTTCTAAAAACGCAGCAGCCGTGGCTTATTTGCCATAGTCACGGTCTTTCCCTCATCATAACCATACCATATAGTTGCGTGGGTGGGAAGTAGCATGGCACAGTTTTTCTCCTGTTTATACTCACAAACTTCTTGACCTGTAGGAACGGTGTAGTTCCTCTGTCTGTCTCTGTCCAGCTCTGCTCCTGATGTTTTCTCTGCCCACGCCTTCATCTTTCCCCTTGTCTCACCTCTCTGGTGCTTCACTGAGAGTGAGACAGGGACCAATGTCTGACTCAGCTTTTGCTTATTTCATTAGTTGTTCATAACTCTGGCTCTCTGTCTCTCTGTCCTGTGAATGAGGACGCTGATGTGATTGGATTACCCACTCCTCCTCTTTTGTGTACTGTTGGCACTTTCCCTCCTCTGAGCCAGGGTTCAATGCTGTTGTTGCACTTTCTCTGGTCTTGCGTAACAGCGCTCGGGGGTCGAGTTGCGTTGCATCCTCCATCTCCTCTTCCCCAGGCGGGATGGTCACTGTGGGAAACAGTGGCCCAGAAAACTGACCTTCATTTCAGTATTCTAGAAAGACTTCGCTCACTGCGCGCAAAGCCCGACTCCCCAAAGGAGATCGTTTGACCTTATAAAACACAACGATCTGCTTTAGACAAAGGCCTGCACTCTTAAATGACAGGAGCCACAATCTGTTTATTTCATTATTTATTGAGTGTTTTGGCTTTCGGCTGCCCTCAATGTCATCACCACTGAGGGACACACAGGTGTTTCAATATAGGAATTCACAGGATGTAAGAATGTAATGTTTATCTGCAATTAAAGTAAATTCAATAAAAACAGCCTGGTCTGAGAAACACAGTCTTAAGGAATGTAAATAAAATGCTTTTCACCCATCAATAATATAACAACATTCACTTTGAGGACTAATACACAAGGACAAACCTGGCTTTGATAGACTTCCTTATTCAGATAATTATTCTCTATATATAGCCACTTAAAATACCCCTCTTCTTTTAGATTGTGGGGCGACTATCTGGCTTTCAATGTCATATTAATTACAAGATTCCTGTGAGATTTTTATTTCCAAGGAGGAGCTCCATACATTTTACAAATCAAGTCTTAGGGTGTCCGATTGATTGTTTAAAGTGATGTCACTTGAGTCAGCATCAGTTTGGGGCTGAAAATCTGGAGGTGAGAAACAAGTGAGCTTCCCAGACCGCTGCTGGGAATGTTTAATGTTTCAGAACAGCATCAAGGATTCTGCTGGGAAACCCTTAACAACACAAACATTAGCTCTTTTAGTTAAATAGACAAAAAGCCCATAAGGAGGTGGAGTGAGCTTCAGCAGCACGAGCACATCAGCAGAATGAGTATCAGACTGTGCACCATATGACTGGATGTTATGAGTCAGCTGATAGCGACACATCTGAGGCATGAATGAAACAACTGATGTCAGTCAGCTAAGGCACAGGCACAACTTCATTTCTCCACATGAACTAAAAGGAAATTTGGTACTAACGTCTATAAACTATGTGTAAACTAACTGTTTTAAGAAAAGCCTTAAAGCTGAGACAGTTCCAAATAAATATGATAAAAAAATATGTTATATTTAACCTAATTCTGCTATTAGGGTAATATGGGAGTGTATACATAGCACAATTAATGCAGACAAGCAAAGTGAACTTGTTAAAGTGATATTAAAGTAAAACAGAACATAAAACACAAATAAATATCTGAAGGCAGCAGACAGTGTTTCAAGACTGAAAACACAAGTAGATTCATGATTTAAATAAATTACTGAAGAACTCAAAATCTTAAATAACACAAAGTACTCAGGGAATTCAATTGGGACAAAACACAAGAACCTTTAAAGGATAGTATAGGGTGACGGGATATGTTGCCATTTTCATAAGAAATCTCCCATGTCCAAATTGAAAGTTACTCATCGCTGTTACTTAAGTAATTTTCTTCTCCTTTATGTTTGTTACGTTTGTCTCAATTTCTGTTTTATGGTACTTTCTATTTATTGTGAGATTTCTTACTTTCTCTCTATTGTCTTACATATTCTTTAATTTAAATTAATTTAGTGGTCGTGAAGACGGTGGGGAAACGTGGTTACAAAACATTGCCAGGACACGCTGAAGTGTAGAGAGTCACAGAATATACTGTAGTCCTGCTGCGCTGCACTGTGAGTATTTTTGAAAGAAGGTAGCAAAAGCAATTCAAATTTGATCACAAAAAAGTCATTCCTTCTGCAAGGAGAAAATAAATGACTGTAGTTAACAGCCTTTTGGTGAGGAGCACGGCTCAGAAAATCTTCTGGCTTTAGAAAGATTGAGAAAAAATATGGGAAAGAAATTTCAATCGATCTCCCGAACAATAGGAAACCATTGTTTCTATGTGCAGATTATATTTTTAAAATGTGTTTTTCAGGCAGATTTCTGTATTTTGAGTTTTAAGATATATAAAAAAAGAAAGTCGTTTTTTTACTGACAAATTAACAAAAGTAAATAATGATTAAAATACTGATAGTAAGGATTCATTTCGTACAGCTAATGAACCAAGCATGTAGTTTAAGGACAGGAGAAAAGTAGTAGAGCGACATATCGTAGACATGGACGTGTTACACACCTCATACAAGTTGATATCGCTTACTGTGCCAATTCAAATGCTTAATTAGCCAAAGGATGTTTTTTTCCCCTGGAGGAAAATTATGTTACATTCAGCTTTCTACAACTCCCTACACACATCATAACAATGCCTCAAGCTGTAGGTTTGCTCTGTATATTATCAAACCCAGATATTTCTCCTGTGAGTTTCTGTCTGGTTCTTCAGTATTTACATGTTCAATCCTGCAGGCGTCATATTAGAGAAAACTTTTATTACCAAGCTAAAGTGCCCGGGGTCTGTTTTTCCACCTCACAGTGCGCTGCTGCAGTCAGTAATAAAGCAAACAAACACCACTATGGTGCATTCAAGGAACATCCAGTTTAAAGACACTTCACTGCAATTGTGTTGCTAGGAAACATCTTATTGATATTGAACAGCTATTGATACTGACAAGCACAACAGGAAATAAACTAGTTTGCTAAGGTAGAAATGATTAAACTAAGTTGCTTGACACTAACTAACAGGTGGTGACTAAAAAAAAAAAATCTTTAATGGTAGCTGTCAGAACATTTTCCACTGCTCCATTTGACCCAAGCTCTGCGACATGTGGAAAATCCATGAATGAGTAACTGGATATTTATCTTTTCAGGTAATACAATGGCAACAGTGTTGCTTTGAACCTGTATCTCCAGCGCAGACATTCGCTCTGCAGGGGAGCTCTGCCTCCGAGAGCCTTCAATAAAGAGCAGATATCGTTTCAAGAGAGAAAGATGGGCCATACTATGTACCGTGGTCACTCTACCAACTGACTTTATGCCCTCACACATGTACTGTGCTTGACTGGAGGAAATATGTTTAATAACACCAACTTAGGCTCCTACATCATTGCATATTTTTCTCTTTTAGGTCATAAATGATCTCCTAATCACAAATCCTGACCAGGGTCTACCGAATGTTGTGTTCAGATTCTGTATTCTTCTGCTTATGCCATGTTGGTTTATGGACCAGGACAAGTTCTTATAGCTGCAGTGGTAATTCAGATTTACAAGCCCTTCTTTTGACGCTCACCTTTGTCCAGCTGGCCTGGTACTGGCTTGCTGTACGACATGCTGATGCAAATGCAGAAACACATTCAGTGTGACGCAGTGTGGTCGTGGGTAGAAATTTGCAGAAGTGAAGCAAACAAATACCTGAATCTTATGACAATTTACTCGCTATTGTTAAAAATATAATAATACTATTGCTACATGCAGTAATTAGCCACAATGCAAATACTCTCATATCAAACCACAAGATAAAACAACAAATTTGCATGGTTTGAAAGTCCCAAACCCACCCCACACAGAGCAGTGTGTGCATGTCATGATCCGCTGTGATGAATCTTATGAGGTCATTTTCTCATGATACATGATATCTCGAGAAATTGTCAGTTTGTTTCCTTGAGATAACTTGATAAATTTACCAGTTATCACGAGAAAACAAGCTTTGTTATCTTAAGACAACAAAGTAAACTTGATGGTGTGATAACAGCATTAAAAAAAACAGGAGCATCTACGGCCGTTCTCGGCTTCCGTATATCTCTGTATATATACACTGTAAAAAAGAACTAGTTGTTTTAACTTTCAAAAGTTAGTGTTTGGGCTGCCTTAAAACTTTAAGTTCACTGAATTTGAAAGACAAGTTATTTTTATTATTATTATTATATGGGGACAATCTACTCTTCATAGTAAATGATAAGTAGCACTAACAACACTGCAGTATTTTACAATTACATTATTCAATAATACATTGCACAATATATTCACAAACACATGTTAATATACTAAATCTCCATATAAAGACAATTAATTTTTGCATGAGTTTATAAATAAACACAACATTCTTTCACCAAAGGATGATCTTGAAGAATGTGGATTTGAAAATTCACTGACCAGATGATCTGTCGGGAGCGAAACCAGGTTTCCCTCAGCACCTGTCCACTGTGACAATTAATCCTGCAGCAGCTGATATCACCTGTGTTCAGATAGAGGGATTATACCAGAGCTATCTCTGGGGGAGGAAGAGGGACTTTCTTTTTGCCATCCCAATCCAAAAAAAAAAAAAATCATCCCTGGAAGCAATTTCAAACAGCTTGTTTTAAATATGCAAGCACCTCCGTGTCACTTGTCATGACTGTGTGAAACACAATACTGCTGTAAATAAAAAAAGAAAAAAGATCCCAATGTTGTAAACCAATTAAGAGGAGTGAATTCATAAGGCCTGGCAGAATGAGGCAGAATCCAATAAGGCCACAGCAGTTCCTGTGTCAGTGATGCATAATTCTTCTGGGCCTGGACTTAAACACGCACGTCCAGCCAGATAGAGACGGCTAGTTTTAACGTTCACTAATGCTTTGACTGCACGCTGTAATGCTTCCACTTAATCTCCTTCAGCTGCGAGGAGAGGATGTTCTCACCTATAAGATCGACACAGGAGGACTTGTGTAGGAGAGGGCAGGGAGCTGTGACTGATGATGATGAATTACTGTCCTTAATGAGCTCCTCAGCTACATGGATATGAAATTTGTACTTATAAACATTAGAGATAAATTAGATAGCTCCACTTCTAATGAACCCTTTTCAGATATTTAACCCTGCAAGTAATTACAGGAGGAAAAATCAGTTTGAAAAAAAATGATCGTGGATCTCCAAGTACAAGTCAAGATGCACTGTGACAATCAGAACATATTCTGCCTTCTTCAGGCCTGTCTCCCTCCTCGGGAACTTACATTCTCACAGAAAGAAACCACAAGAGTGCTTTTCACCCCACCAGCAGTCTCTGCATCATAACCTAATCATGAAATTGGCAGATGGTCCAAGGTCTTCTAGACCAAGGTGAAAAACGCCCGTGTTTTCCTTTCTGCTAATGAAGCAAGGGAAGCAGAGTCTTTGGTGCAGAGATGAAGAGTGCCATCTTTCAGATGAAGGCGAGTGACTGCGCATAAAGTCGCAAATAGGACTGCAAGAGTATTCATTTGCGAGCGCATCAGCCATCGCCCCCATGGTGATGAAAGTTTCCTGTTATAATGAGGCTTTTCCCTGTGAACGTCTTTGGCATTGTGGCTTTAGCACTCTCCTCATATTGTAAATGACAACACTTGGCTCAGCTTTTCACTTTCTAGTTTCCCTATGAATTTTTTATGTGCTGGGCTACTTAAAATGAGAAAATGTAGATGGAGCTGCTTCACCATGTAAAGTACACGTATGGTTTAGACTGACTGGATCTTAATGTCTTCATTACATGTCCAGTGATACAACTGGATATTCAGCTTGTTAAACCTTTAACCTTCAATCTTGTGCATCTCATACATTTGCACCCCCCGAAACTTCACCCGAGTTTCCATCAGCTTGAGGGAGGGTCAGAAGATAATGACTGAATATTCATTTCTGAGTGAATTGTTCCTTTAAAAAAATAAGATTTTGAATCCAAAATATATAAATAACCTATTAATAACTTCAGTGTATCTATGCTGCTTTTATATAGATTAAACTACCCCACATTGTTTATAGTTAAAAGCTCCACCTCCACCAGCTACAACATTAAAATGCAATATCTGAATGAGTGCAGAATCACATATGAAAGAATATAATTGTGGTGCAAACTAATGAAGTGTGTTCTCGCATTATGCATCACATCAGACAAACAGATCAAAACTTCATAAAGTCATTTTACTAGTTTAAAATTTGCTCTAAATCATGAGTTTAAAGAGGTGAATTTTGTAAGATGGTAACAAAATAAAAAAGCTGTAACAAACTATGTTATCAAAATTTGATTCCACTCAACACTAATAAATGATATTGGATTAGCAGGGCGGCAGGCTACCTGGCAACACAGCGATGGATGCATCATTTGTGCTTTTCAGCGCCACCAGAAGAGTGACGCTCAGAGTGGCAGCAGGGCCAAGCTCGATTTGTGGCCACGGCAACTGCAGTGGTACTTCCTAATTGAGCCCAATTTGTGTGGGTATAGCCTACGTGTATTGTGGCCCCTTGTATACACTGCGCATGCGCGAAGGAGCTGGAGCCGCAGCAGAATGACACCATAGGAAATAAGAAAATAAAGAAATAAAAATAAAGAACAACGTAAATTTGACTTGTTATTTTGTTTTTGCTTCCTTATTTATTTGATTTTTTCTTTCAAGCTGAAGATGGGCAAACAAACGCCTTTTTTCAATATTTGTTTAATACAGAAAAACAAATAAACGAAATTCTCACTCGTTTTTTAGTTTGCCAGACTGAATTGAATAATTGAATGAACGGATGATACGCGGACCCTAATAGTACCTAATAAGTAGCCAATAATATAATCATATATCACTCTAAATGGCGTAATTATCCATAATGAGTACCTTTGCTCATAATATTTATGCACTTATACTTCAAGCACCACTGCAAGTGTATGGACAGCTGTACACGTGCATTTGTTATGATTACATTAGCTTTGATGAAAAACTAGCAATTCAACAACATTGCTAACACAGCCAAACATCAAGCAAGAGCAACAACACAAGATGTAGGAAGCCAGCTGATACTAGTCTGACAGCAAGAAGGCCAGCTCAGTGTCTCACCAAAGACTAAAAGCCCGTCCCAGATTTACTCTGGTTCGGCCTTTTACTCGGCTGCTGAGCCCGGCTCCGGTGCCCAGCTCCGGTGCCCATTCCCCCCCCCCCACCACCACCACACCAGCATTCCCTGCTCTTGACCTAAAAAACTTTCTCCTTGTGGTGGTCCAAAGCTCCTATATTATCGATGTAAACACCAACACTCCCCAGGTGCTCCAAGCTCCCAGTTTAGTCCAGGCAGAATCAGCTAGCTGCATGGCTAACTGAGCTAACTGGCTAATGGTGGTTGCAGTTCACAACAAGTAAAGCTATCTGTCCATCAGGAAACTCTGAATCAAATTGTTGAGGAGCAAAACATCAAACCAGAAAACATTTTCCCCATAAGATATGATCCAGTTTCAACAACATGGTTGGTGGTGTAGCACCGTGTAACGTTACGAACATCCAATTTACATAGTGTTGCATTTAGGGCGCAACGTGGGAATGGCACCATTTTCCTTATTACAAGTCAGTGTACCATGAAAATTATTTTGTAGCCGTTATTTTCTGTCAAAAAAGCTACATAAATAACATTTATAACATGCATTTCTACTTTTTCAGTAATGGGCCTTATTTTTTCTCCTCTCTCCTTACAGTGGCAGGGATGTTAAGGGCCATGACAAACAGCAGTGGAAAAAAGGGGCATCCCCGTATAATCGCCCTCTGTAATTTACAGTAAAACTGCGGGTATGCAGGGCCAATTGTGATAGAAGCACTCGCCCTGAATATAAATTTATGATACAGCCATGGAAAATAGGAGGGGGAAAAAAGCAGCAAAATTGTATGAGTCTATAAATATTGAACAGAAAATCACACTCCACTCTGTCAAAAGCTTTCATACCAAACACAGAGCTGTGAAGGAGCTACCTGCAGACACACTTTCAATCTACTGTACTATCATTTTATCATTTATAATGGAGATGTGCGATGTGACGAGTAGCACTTGATACAGCTGTTGCTCACTAGCAAGCGAGAACAGCAGCACTAATTGCATGAGAGGATTAGACTTGGCTAAATGCCCAGGGCTAGTTCATAACATCTAGTGGAGGAATACAGCAAGGCTAAACAGTGCTTATGTAACACACACATACACACACGCACACACGCACGCACGCACGCACGCACGCACGCACACACACGCCACTTGCTTCAAGCACAAACTCATGAAGTCACAAGTAGTGCATTTGCTGACTGTTCAATGCAAAGAAAAAATCCCACAACCTGTGTAATCAATACATCGTACCCTTGGTTTGTAACTGCGGATAGTTTTCATCTTCTCAAAGAGCAGCCTTGAAAAACATGCCCGGCCCAGTGCTTGACCTCGTGGCAATTCAAGGACGTATAATGCAGGATCAATGTCCAATAACACCTTCACTGTCAAACCAGAGGAGACCAATGAGGTGAGGCTGAGAGTGACCTTTGTGGTTGTTAGAGTGATAAATCCCACAACACTAGGGATGCTAATTAACAATACAAGGCCAGCGGGCACACTGAAAAATGTTAAAAATCTCAATTAACTTATATATATATAATAAATCAAAGTAAACATTATCTGTGGCCACGTCAAGCTGCTTCCTGCTAGAAAATAGCCCACATGGCTGTCTTACATGTGATCTCGCTCTTTGTCAACAGGCAGTACGATCAGTACGCTAAATGAAGGACTCGGCAGCAGGTTTAGATCTCCCACAGCTTGCAGCTCATCACTATGCTCCTTCCAACCTCACCGACTCATCTCAGCATGCAGAGGTGTGCGGGAGGAGAAAGCAGAAAAATAAAAGTTAAATTAGTAATGCGGCCCTGCCCGCTGGCACGAGGAGGGAGGGTTTTGTAATATTGATGAGCTGAGTGCAGAGGGAATGACTCATCTGGAGCTGAAGAAGAGGAAGAGCATAAAACCTGACGTACAAGTCATGACTTTTTTTTTTTAACCCTCAATCTCCAAATCAGAGCACAGACAAAACAACATTTTCTAAACATCTTTGGTTTGATAAGCATCTCACCCCTCTTTATGTTCCGTAATCCTCCCAATACACTATTAAAGTTGAACTGAAATTTGAATTCTTTCCACTTGTTGTCTAAAGGAAATAATAATAATAATACTACAATGCATTTTTTCCTCCCATTTTTCGGAAGAGGATAAAATGTCATGTCTGTCAAAACAACGTCTAAACTTCAAACTTCTTAGTTGGCCTTTTCATTGGCATGCCCGCTAAAGCATAATAAAGTATTGTGCTGTGTATGGAGGCCCAATATGCAAGAAGTGACCACTACGGTGGCTCTTCCTGTGTACTATGGTAGAAAATCTGTTGGCCTCTACGTGCCTCTAAATGGGTCATGAAAAGCTGCCAATGCTTTATACTCACATGGTCATACACATTGAATACTATGCAGGTTTACCATTATACAACAAATATCCTTTAGTGTAACACATACATGCAAAATAACAATTGATTCTTTATAACCCTCAGAAGAAGAAAAAATTGCTGAAGCAAAGTGAAACCTTCTGGCAATAGACTAATTTATCCTCTGCGGAGATTAGAGAGACTGAATGGGAATTTAAAATCGTTATATTGAAATTCTTTGTCCAGCAGCTGCAGACAGCCCTCAGTAAAAGGATCAATAACTAAATCTCCATTGATGATGACCAAGCATGTTTGGGGCACATTATCAGACATTGTCAGAAATGAACACTTACAGTACTTCATGACTGAAATTGTAAGTACATCATATATACTGTATCACTGAGCTAATAAGGCTGTCTGTGAGTCATACTGTAAATTTGCTGAAAGAACTGTTTATGAAACTGTCCAAGCCTTTATACTATCACACACTCCAAACTGAATATTCACAGGTCGCATAATCTGGTCGAAATTCATATAGATTTCTTTTAAGTGATTGAAGATCCAAAGCGTACTGTATATCATACATAAGAGCCAATAAAAACAAACAGAATGGTCAAAGTTGTGATGTTGGCATTTAAGGTGATTCACTGTGTAAATTCATCATCATCATCTGATTGAGCTACATGGGACGTGCCTGAAAAATTACGATCCATGGAGTGCTGGTGGCATGAGGGGGTTCACTTTGTCTGAAACAATGTTTGAGTGGGTTTTATGGGTCAAAGAACATCCACATGAATACCAGGACCCAGGGTTTCCCACTAGAACATTGTACTGTAGCC
>JBBPCS010002399.1:0-13559 GCA_037974645.1 Hollardia meadi
CTTCTGCACCTCAGAGCTCTGTACCTGCACCCAGAGGGCAGTAGGGTCAGATGGTGGTTGAGTGGGTGTGTGATGTCTTGTGCTATTGTGGTTGCAATGTGTGTGATGGCCTTATTGTTTAGTTCTGTAAGGTTGGGTGTGGGGAGACCGATTATTCTGGCAGTGGTATTGGTTATGCGTCTGGTACAACAGTAAGAGGAGGTGAGGGGCAAAATAGAGTCCTTTGAGTTTACGGATGGCTGAGAGTAGAGTACAGTCTGTGTTGTTGCAGCAGAGCATGCGCCATAGACCAACTGAATTGGAAAGTGTTATATATATATAACAGTATATAGCTAGCATGCTAAGGTAGTAAAGATGGCAAACGTGTGCTCATGTTAGCATGCTGATGCTAATGTAAGCATTAATTTAAATCAAAAAGGCCTCATTTCAGCAATGGTGAGGTTCTGAAGCCAAGTCAGACAGGTTTGTGTACAAATTGTATTATTACTTCTGCAAACGAGGTTAAGTTTTCTTTTTGTTATTCTGTCTGTTTTTCCCAATTTCATGAATCTTGTGGAAGGGTTTATCATGGACAAAGGAAGAACCCATTAAAGTTTGGAGTGGATCTGGATCATTGGGCGGATACACCAATTATTCTGCATTTTCTTAAACATTGTGAGATAGGGCATTTGACCTTGGCAGAATAAGTGCCATACATGTAAAATCATTGACATAAATAAAGATGGATGACACGTCTCCACTTCCTCCCACCATACAAAAATGAAGCCAAAATATCCCGGATACAAGCACTGCCATCTTGCGCTGGTGATGTCATTTGGAGCCAGAGTCTGCACAGTAGGGACCAGGTGGTGGAGTCGTGGTATCAAGTTCCCGCCCATACACCTGCCCACCCAATTGTGAGCAGGGCTCAGCTGTAAATAATGACATTTCAGCCCATTTTTATAGCATTAAATAACTAACTAAAACCAAACTGATCAGAAAAATGAACACTTGAACTTACATCAGCGTGATAAGAACTAAATAAAATGACAAACAATCTTAGGGAAAGAACATTTTTTTTGAGGTGTACTTTGAGTTTTTAGTTTGGCCCATGTCCCATCTGCTAACATGGAGGGGGAGGGGCTCATGACCTTTACTGCAGCCTACCAGCAGGGGACGATCGTGATGTTTTGGCAGCACTTTTGGGGAGCTCTCATGCTGTCCATCTTTATATAGTCAATGATTAAAATCCAGCCGATAGTATAATAGGTAGTATTGTAAGTTTAATATTGACAAAATATATCAAATTGTAGAAATACAATGACAAAAATAAAGGGTTGTGTTAAGTTGTATTAAAGCAGAATGATCTCATCCAATATTCAAATCAAGCTGAGGGTGTTGACAAAAGGCACACAGGTCTTCTCAGTTAATACAGCTCTTAGTTTAAGTTAAATTCAAACTCTTGCTGGGTCATTGTGATTGTTTTGCAGTGAAATCAGGAAATCTCAGTAGCTGTGGGTCACAAGGATTACCTTGTGCTACCCTGCTGCCCTAAAGCATGGCTCTCTGGAATCACTCACCTGCACACATCATTAGCATTTAGACAGGCTGGGATCATCCTGGGATACACACCAACAGGCACGCTTGATATCCATCAGAGGTCTTAAGAGCTCACAGTCACATACAAAAGCAGGAAAACAGGAAAAGCAGCAGAAATTTCGGATTAAAATTCTATTTCTGATGGCTGACAAGCATCTGTCACTGAGCACTTTAATCTTCAGTGTGAAAAGAGGAGGCCAGATGAGGACTGGCTATTGTATAAATTCTTCAATCATTCATCTCCTCCACCTTTGTGTCTTCTAACCTCTCCTCTTTCTTCCATCTCCTTAATATGAAAATGCTGAGCTGCAAAAAGAGTAGGCCTATATTGTAAGGTGTCCTAATAACAAGTCATAAAGAGTCATGTCGCGTATTCTGCGTATCTTTTGTGCATCGGTTGTGTATGCCCTCATGAATTACTGCTACGCATCCGCAAGATGCAGTATGCACATGAACGGTAGGGGCAGTGTAGGGCCAGTACTTGAAAAGGTTAGTAGGCACGTCAAAACATAGCAAGTAGTCCTCACTGCAGAACACAAGATCCAGGGGGTGGGGCTCGATCCAGATCCAGGGGGTGGAGTCGGATCTCCTCTAACTGCATTACGATTGCTCAACAGGTTCTGGTGGCAGTTTTGCCACAAGACATGTCATATTTACTCGTTTTTCAGCCCTACACTTTCCTTTTGTGAACAGTCATAATAAAGTAACGTTAAGCTATTCTTTTGCTGCAAAAACAAGCAAAATAAACAAAACAAATAAAAAATATATGACACTGACAACAAACTTAGTAACATTTTAAATGGTTAGTGTACAAAACCTGTAGTTTTGGTGTTTCCGTGAAGTGTGTTTGTAATGTTAGAAAACGTTTGTAAGCTAGCCTACAGTGTATAAACATGAATATATTAGCGCACATTTGCTGGACCAATAAAATTACCATGCTGTATGTGCTTTAGCAACGCCGTTATAGCTCAACATCGCATAAATTGCTGTTTAATGATCAATTCAGGTAGCACTACCCTGTTACTTGTATAGGCCTAATGATGTGCATATTGTGTGAATGTGCACATAGGCTATAATTACGTACAGTGGTGAGCAATTACTCAGTACTTTTTTCAGAACATTTTCATTTGTAGAAACTTTATATTTCACTTCACTACATTATGACACAAAATATCTTATGTCTGACGTAGAAAGCCTAGAAAGCCAGTAATTCCTCGTTACATGCAAGAATTATTATTTTTTTTAAAGTGCATTTAAATGTATTCTTTGATTGGCTGAAGCTTGACCTCTCTTAATAATCCACGTGCACAGACAAGTAGGACGCCAATACCCAGTTAATATAGTCATTACTACTTTCCTACTTACCCTATTTAAATGAAGACTTAAAAAAAATAAACGTGATATTCCCACATTCCTTTTAAGTTTTACTTCAAACAAAGTACGTATATCTACTTTCATTGGAGAAATATTAAATCAAATTATCTCTCTACTTTAAGTACAAAACACATGTACTTCTTTCACCACTGATTATGTATATACATCTAAAACTATGTGACTAAAGTATAGCAGCACTGTCTGGTAGTCTTCTGTAATTTTAGACTTAAAAATGACTTCACATGGGCATCTGACTTACATAACTTACAAAACATAATAAGGGCATCTAACTTACATAACCAACTTACTGTATGCAAAGTTTAATAGGCTACCTGTACAAAGAAATGGGGGGAAAATATTACATTTTATATACATACATTTCTATACACATATAAAAGACTATTATACAGATTGTAGGGATTCCAGTCATGTTGTATTTTTGCCTTCTCTAACACAGGGCAAACCACAGACACTGACTACAGGAGGGCCAATTCAACAGGGTTCTCTTACTCACACAGACATTACAGGATCAGGGTACACATCGACACAAAACACTGGGAGCATAATCATAAGCAAAGTGAATCGTGAACAGAATAATACACTAACATTAACTTTAGAGGGAAACCACAAGAAATTTGATTCTTACACAGAATACAATTATATACAATATATACAGTGGGTAAGCTGACAAACTGAAAGGGTGCCAGTTAGTGCCTTGTTCTGGCTTCAAACCAGGAAGATGTTTGATTCAGCACACAATTGGCAGAACTCACTGCAGAAGTCTGGGTGGGTGTCTTCATTTACTATTTTCATGAGTTCCCCCTTCTTTCCCCTACCTACTTATCCTATTGGTCAGCAACAAAGAAAGGAGATATTTCACTGCGTTGTGTTCTGGTGCACAATCAGACGCTGGATACTGGCATATTTTGTGGAACTCATTTCAGAGAACTGTTCAGAGTCCAAAGGGAGCAAAATTAATTTTATCATCACAACAACAACAACACATGTAACTTGAGAAAAAAAAAGACCAGCTTAAACATGTATCCCATGGGAAGATAAAATAGCAAACGCCATGACACATAGAAAAGTTGTTTAGCTAACTTTCTCAGGTCTCAAAACTCACTTAACAGGTAAAATACACAACCGAAAACTACACGGTTAGTCTGCCCTCTTGATATTATGAACAAATAAACTGCTCTTTCCCCTAAAATCGACAGCAGAACTTAGAATTATCACTTTATAAATCCTGCTGCTTTAAATACCTCTCGCAGTCAAGTTCAGTGCAGACAGACGAGAGACAAGCAGTATGTCTGCTAACGAGCAGTAGAGGGTGCAATAACACAACCTAATACAGTACTCCCAATACTAAAAAGAGTAAACTTGAAGACATTAGAACAAGTGAGGGATTTTGGCGAAATTAATACATATTACAAAAGAAAACACACCATAAAAACATAAAGATTTCAAAAATTATTTCCTGTCATTTCTTATACCTGTTACACCTACAGACAAGACAAGACATAGCTGGCTAGCTAACCATGTCTTAGCGTTATCAAAAAGTATGGACACTGTCAAAACATTAACATTTATTTACCTGCAATCATTACTTTCAGGCGTAGACTATATTATGAGTTCAATCAAATGTAGACTTAAATTGACATAGGCTGTAGAGTTTTGCACTACCAAAAGCGGTAGGAAAACACTCTACTGCTATGGCATTGAAGAAAAACCTTGAAATTGGATTTTTCCTTTACCCTGTTATTTATTTTTATTTTTGTTTTACCACAACGGGAGAGCAGGTGATGCATGTTAGACTTGCAGCCTTCCTCCAAAATAATACCCCAAAGCCATCGCCATTCACTGTTGCTTATAATTTATTTGAAGTAAAACATAAATGTTAAACTTAAAACTGTAGGATTGGAGATGCTATTTTGAAGATGAGCTCAGGCTGAGGCCGAAGCTGAGGCCGAGGTCAATGACGGTATCTGCTGTACCGTGCCTTCTCCACCCCAATGCGCCATACGCACCAACTTATAGCATAGCGCCCTCACCACCTACGGAGGGTGCACACACATTTGTACAGTTAAAGAAAAATAAACTTAATGTGGCTCCTACACACCGGCCCCTAATTGTTCTCTATATTATCAATTAATTAAATTAATTACAAAAAGCCATAAATGAATCAATAACTAATCATTTCACATAGAAAAATAAAGCATATACATTACATCCCTGAGTGATGTCTTTGATTGTAGGAAGGCCTGTCACTCTTTAGTCTCAAGGATGCAGCAGAGCTTGGTTATAGGCCATTCAATGACTGAAGTTTTAGTCTGGAGCTTCACTGACCTGACCAGACTTCTTTCATCCAGCTTGGTCTCCAACACTCTGCCTAATGGCCATGACCCCCGAGGAGCAGTAGGGTCAACCACCAGGACAATGTCTCCAACATTCAAGTTCTTTCTTACTTTTGTCCATTTCTGTCTTTCTTGGAGCAGCAATAGGTATTCCTTTGTCCATCTATGCCAGAAAAGATCAGCCATGTACTGGACCTGCCTCCAGCGGCGCCTGGCATAAAGGTCAGACTTCAGAAAGGTTCCAGGGGGTAGAATAGGTTGTGTTTTTAGCAGGATGATGTGATTTGGTGTCAGCGGCTCTATGTCGTGTGGATCACAGGACATGGTGGAGAGGGGACAGTTATTGAGGATCGACTCTACCTCATAGAAGATGATTCGTAGGCCTTGATCATCGATGATTTGCTGATGGAGAGTGGAGTTCAGCACCTGACAGACAGATCTTATGAGTCTTTCCCAAACTCCACCGTGGTGTGATGCTGGTGGGTTGAAACTCCACTGGATTCCATCACGAAGCAGAGCACCTTGGATTTTCCTCTCAGTGAACCCAGTGCCCTCTTGAGCTCTGCCTGAGCACCCACCAGGTTTGTACCATTGTCAGATCTGATGTGCCGAACCTGCAAATAAACCTTCTCAAAGCATGAATGCATGAGTCCTGGGGCAAGTCTGCCATTTTCTGCTCACCTGTTTTGCCCTTCACACGCCAACACACAACACACTTGGAGATTACCTTCCTTGCTACAGAGTTTCCCTTTACAATCCAGTATTTCTTACGGAGCTCTGAAAGCATATGGTTTCTGCCTCTGTATCCAGAACGTTCATGGATGTGTCTTAGTATGAGAACTGACACATGAGCGTCTTTGGCTAAGATACAAGGGTGTTGAGTCTCATCAGGCATTGCAGATCTATGTAGCCAGCCGCCAACTCTTATGATGCCCTCATCTAGTTTGGGATCAAGCCTACAGATCTGACTTTTCGTTGGCACTCTAACTGGGGCTGTTTTCAGTGTTGCCATTTCAACTGGGAATGCTTGTCTCTGGACATAGGCAATAACTGACCTTTCTGCTTGTGAGAGATCTTCCACTGTGAGAAACTGTCCACCAAGTTTGGTTCTGAGAGTTTAGTGCTCACCTTTTGGTTGCATGCGTTAGTAGTGATGTGCGCTAAGGAAAGCTCCTTTCACCTTTTGATGATCAACATCAAAGCATTCTTTAGTTTCAGATACCATGCCGCTGCTTTGAGTAGTTTCATCCAATCTGAGAAGAATGAAATAAGATGGTCTCTGGGAGTTTCAGTGTTTTTCACCTCTGTTGTGAAAACAGCAGTGCCTTTCCTGACCTCTGCATCATCTTGTAACACTGACTTAAAGCCCAATGCTTCCTCCACCGGCCAACTTTCCTTAGGTTTCCATAAGAACTCAGGGGCATGTATCCACCTCCTTTGCTGCATAAATTTGAGTGCACTCAGTCCTCTTCGGCAGGATTGTCCTTGCTGCTTACATATCTCCACAGAGATAAATCTGTGTTATCACGAATTAGTGAAACTCTGTTGGCTACATAGGTCTTAAACCTAGTGTGGTCATTTCCAATATATTTGAGCACTGTTTTAGCTCAGTCCAGAAGACTGAGGGTTTTAAGTCAAGGTGTAATTCTTTCTTCAGCATTTTGTCCACCTTCACCAACAATGCTGCTGCTGCCAGTTCCAGTCGTGGTATTGTGATGTTTTTTAAAGGAAGGACTCCAGACTTAGAGTATACCTAAGACAAAGCTAACATGTACTGTATAACATCTTGCATGTTAACCTGCCTAATGTAGCTCACTGAGCCATAGCTGCTTTCACTGGCATCAGCAAAGTGATGCAGTTGTGCACACTTTTGTGCTCCATAGGTCTTAGGCTTCATACAACGTGCAACACTGAAGCTCTTAATCCTTACTAGACTGTCTATCCATTCCACCCATTGATCAGATATAGTCTGGGGCAAATGTTCGTCCCATCCAAAGCCTCTCCGACAGAGCTCCTGTAGCAATTGTTTGGCTGGGAGAATGAGTGGGGCTAGAAAGCCCAGTGGATCAAAGATTGAGCTTACGACAGAAAGTATGCCTCTTCGGGTATGTGGCTTCTGGCTAACATGGATGTTGAACTGGAATTGGTCAGAGTCAACACACCACTGCAGTCCCAGAGCTCTTTCAATGGGGAGGTTGTCTTTGTCGAGATCCAGTGTCCTTGCTTCCTTTGCTCGAGTGAGCTGAAACCCACCTTTGCTGCACAATGCGATGAGATCTTCCACCAGCTGGATGGCTTCAGATTCTCTAGTCACTGACTTTACACAGTCATCAACATAAAAATTGTGCCGGACTGTTTCAGCTACCTGAGGGGAAAAACAGCTTTCATTGTCATCAGATGTTTTTGGAATGCAAAGCTTGCACAGCTTGGGGAGGACACAGCACCAAATATGTGCACTAGCATACGATATTCTTTGAGTGTTTGTGTTACGTGTTACACAAAAACTGGACCCAAATGCTAAACTCAGACACGTAGACAGAGTAGCAGTTAAACAGCATTTAATGAAAGTGCAAAAAAACAACAACAGAAGAATCCAGGAGATCCAACAGAGCTGAGTGAAGGGGCTGAGAGCAGACAGGCAGGCAGTGAATCCACGACAGGTCAAACAACTCACTCAGGGCACAGCTGAAAGTGGTGGGGATAGACCTGAGATGGAAGAACAGGCAGGAGTCAGGAGGCAGGCAAACAGGCACAAACTCGATCATAGATACTATCACAAAACATTGACTTAATGCCCCACCACAATGGGCTTTTTGCGAAATCTCAAAATAAATTCTAGAAGAGAGTTTATCATATCAGGACCCTGCAGTAGTTCTGTGTGGAGGGATACGGCTTGGTAAGAGGCAGCACAGTCAAAAAACCATGTACCAAATCTTTCCTGGTGACTGTCAGCTCTTCCTGCGGGACCTCCTCAGCATAATTATTCTCAAAGATGTCATTGAGAAACGTAACATACTCCTGTGAACTGCTGGTCTTTGTTCATTTTTCTTTTTCGGCTCTGCAGGCGCTGTTCTGCAATTTGGCGAATGTTAGGCATGTTGACATTAGCTCTCCTAAAAGGTAATTTCAGATTGTAATGTCCATCTTTTAGGACAGCCTCACTGGCTATCTCCAAAAACCTTTTGTCTTCAATTGACATCTTGGTCTTTTCTTCAGATGTCACCTCATTAAAGTCCTGATTATACTGAGAGATCAGATGCTCTTCCAGACTTGCAACAGATATCCTATTCACAGTTACACTTACACTTAGTTTACAACCCACCCCAAGAAGGTTCTTACGGCATATGGGCCCTCATCTTGGCTATTAATAACCTCCCATGGTTCCAATAGCCTTGGAGCATTTGTGCCAATCACCAACTCTACTTTAGCACTGATACTGGGAAGCTGGACTTTACTTATATGCCCATTGCATTAAGTCACTCTGCTTAGGAATACTGTTTATGGTGACTGGCATTTCTTTCTGAGTGAGAACTTCTGTAAGAGGAAAGAAGTTGTCGCTGTTCAATGCTGAAACTTCAACTCCAGATATAATATGAGCTGGAACTGTTGTCTTCTGATTCATTGTACTTAGTAGAATGTGTGTTTTTCTGCCCTTCAGATTGAGCTGAGACATAAGCTTCTCTGAACAGAATGTAGCAGTGGATCCAGGATCCAGGAGAGCGTATACTTGTAAGACCTGGCTGCCTTTTGCTGCCTTAACCTGAACTGGGACAATGGATAGCACACTTTCTTGGTCTCTGGCCCCTATATGACCACTTAATTATCCTGGTACACTGCCTACTACACCAGAAGGCTTATCCACTTCTTTGGCTGCACCATCTTTGATATGAATGTACAGGATGGTTGGGTGAGCTTGCTTGCACACTTTACAGGTGAGACGATTTTTGCAGTTTCTGCTAATGTGGCCTGTGGAGAGACAGCCAAAACATATGCCACTGGTCTTTAAAAAGCTGAGCTTGTTTCTGTGCGTTTTCCTTAAGAATTGTTTGCATAACTCCAATGTGTGTCCATCCACAGCTACAAAAGGGGCAAAAGAGTGGCTCTTTCTCTTTTTGTGCAATAGCAACACTGGTGGCAAAACTACTGCCAGACAACTTTGAGACCTGTAACTTGACAGGGGATCTAGCTTTTCCTCTTGACTGGTCTTGAAGGTCACCAGAAAGTGGGTCGGCTCCTATATGAGCTTGTTTTTCAATAAAACAGATAAGGTCTAGTATTCTAGCCCTATGACTGCGCTCTTCTTGCAGCTCATAAGCTTTGTTTAGCCATCTTTCCCTGAGCTTGTATGGTAACTTAAGCACAATGCTTCATGTACTCCATTTCCTCCATAGCATTGCAACAGCTCCTAAGGAACATGGCATAGTCCTGCAGTGATTTTGAATCCTCAGATTTAATTTGAGACCAGGAGAGAGCCTTTTCCAGGTAAGCACAATATATTTTGTATTAATTTCCAAAGTTCTCCTTTAGTAATTATTTTGCTTTCTGATAGAATCTCATTGGAGACATGTGCTCACAGTATTTGACTAGCCTTTGAGCATGATCTTTTGTAAACTGTATCAGGAATTGCAACCCTTTCTCTGTTGTGTTCAGTTTTACTTTCAATCATATTCTCAAATGTATGAATAAATGACTTGTACTCCAGAATTTGGCCATCAAAGAGTGGAATGCTGCCTTGTGGAAGTGTAGACAGAAGTTGCCGTTTCACGAGAATCCTTGTCAAATCATTTTGATTTTCCAGAATTTTGATCAAGTGGGTTTCCTGTGCAGAACTGGGTGTGGAGGGAATTTGCCATAATGACGGAGTTGACTGAGTGTCTTGAGCTAATCTGGCTGATGACTGGGGGATCACATGGGGCATGACACTGAGGGAGGGGACACTGTGTGCTGAGGTCTGCTGTGGTTGAACATCACTGCTGGCCTTAGGCTAGAGAACAGACTGTCTTTGCTTATTATCTGCTCCTAAATCAAAAAAGGGAAGCATAACCTGAGCTCCAGCCTTGCTCCTAACTACTGGAGCATTCTCATCATGAGGATAAAGCAAAGGCTCTAGCTTTTCATCATATTGTGCATATGGGGCTGCTGACGCACCAGCGATAACTTGTGCTGCCTCTGCACCTGTTACAGGGTTCTGAACTTAGGCTGCATCGGGCTGTACAGGGTTAAGCATTAACATCTCTCGCCTCTTTTAGATAGTTAATTTTGGCAGTAGTGGCTACTATTTTTGTATGCAATTCCAACGCTTCTCTTCTTTTTCTTAATATTTGTTCCTGTTCTTCAATGGCATGCTTTTCTTGCAGTTTTGAGGCTTTGGCCATTAATGCTGCCCTCTCTGCCTCTGCACTAATGCGTAAGGATGATGTAGATGAAGTAGATGCATTGGACTTAACTGATTGCGCATCTACATCAATCCGTCCAGTTTGCATTTGTATTTTCACCCTCCTCAAAAGGAGATTCAAGGGGTAACTCTCCTGCTTGAGTTTACAGAAGAGGAAACTTCAGCTAAGCTACGGTCTGAAATGTCCAAAATCCATTTTGTTACATTGGCAAGGAAAGCTATTATTTGTGCATATCTTGGCTGATACCATTTTTTGTTGTCTTCAATTTTTGCGTCCTCATCCAGCATTTCAGTGTAGGAGGCATGCAACGTTTTAAAATCCTCTAGAGACTCGTTAAACTTGATCATATTTCCTTTAACTTCATCAAGAAAATCTTTATCAGTCATTAACCTATTAACGATGTTCATTCTCCGTGTTATGTGTGCCATTTTTCCTGCTCTAGATGAGTGCAGACGCACCGTTGCTTCATCCATGTTTTTAACCGGAGTTATTTCTCCTTCATCAGAACTTGTCATTTTATTCAAAAATAGACATTAAAATCTCAAAAAGGTCTTCAAACAGTTAAAAAAAACAGTTCTTATTTTTTTCCAATATCTGCGTATCTCTTTCAGCTCAGTTTCATTCATAATAGGCCGTGCCTTCACTGCTCTTGGAAAGTTGAAAAATAAGAGATCAAAGTCCATTAACACAAAACGTCTGGGCGAAATTCGTTTCAATATACTTCAGATTACAATGAATAATCCTTCCAAAATGTTTGTTTCAAAAGTACGTACCTCCTCTGACATGTTTCTTTGTTTACTTCGCCACGCGACCAGCTGGCGTTTTCCTTTTCTTCGGCCCGCGTATGGCTCAAAAAATCCTCCAGTCTCGATTCACAGCTCGTCATTGACGAATTGAAAACCTTGAAAATGGATTTTTCCTTTAACCCGTTATTTCATTTTCATTAACGGGAGTGCAGGTGACTCATGTCAGACTCGCAGCCTTCGTCCAAAATAATACCCCGAAGCCATCGCCATTCAGTCAAGTCAAGTCAAACATAAATCTTAAACTTAAAACTGTAGGGTTGGAGATGCTATTTTGAAGATGAGCTCAGGCTGAGGCTGAGGCCGAGGTCAATGACGGTATGGCTGTACCCTGCCTTCTCTACCCCATGTGCCATACGCACCAATTTATAGCATAGCGCCCTCACCACCTATGGAGGGTGCACACAAATTTGTACAGACGCAGTTAAAGAAAAATAAACTTAATGTGGCTCCTACAGGCATGACCACAGACTTCCTCGTCTTCATCTTGAAGCTTTTCAAATATGCTAGTACATGTGTTGGAGCAGAGTATATAAAATAGGAGGAGCTGGATCTGGATCCAGACTCGCCCCCTGGATCTCTGCAGTGAGGACCATCTCAAACATGGCCGAAAGTTTTGAGGACAAATTTGTGATCATGTCCGCAATTACCCACAATTATATGTATCATTGCCACTGCACAGTGATAAATATACCTGTCAAAACAGCTGGCGAGAGATCAGTACAAGTCAACGTGGAAACCTGCAAAAATAAATGGAAACAAGTCCGAGACCGCTACGTCCGTGCACAGCGGAAAATGCTTGAAGAACAAAGCTGTTGCTAGAAAGCGGAGGGTGACGGCAAACCGCTCTGCTGACTGGCTCACAGTGTGTGTTGTGGTGTATAATAAGCAGGCTAATCTGACGGAGCAAATCGTTAAATGTCCTGACGGACATTCCAAAATACTGGCGGTGTTTCTCATCATCAATCTGTCGCATTGGCTGCACGAGAGAAATTTACTCACCATTGTCACAACGTGCATGATTTAGGGGCCTATACCATCTACGGTGCCACTGTCGCTTATACTGAGCTATACTATACTGAGCTCTTCAAGTGTCGCCATATTTATTGTTTACTTCATGAATACTGTCTGAGTTCTGTGGCGTGCCCTCTACTGGAATCCTCCAGCAACATGCATAGTACATAGGCAAGTATGTGAACAATTACGGCTGGTTATTACGGTATGGTTGAAAAGCACTGTATATCTCTGGCCTAAGAAGATACTGTGGATAATTGTGTGAATAATCAAACATGCTAGTATATGCCTTGAGCGGCTATGGCCAATGTGCTATATTGTGGCCAGACTCAGTGGTAGTATATGTAATGTGAATGGATATTAAATGGTCAGAAATTATTTGCTGTAGTGGACCCAGTAAAATGAAGTAAAACTGAAGCTTATGTTCCAGTTGATCTCACTCTGCTGAACTCTATCTATTTGATGATTCCTCTCACATATTTATTACCTAATTCAACCAAAACCAACCTACACTGTCAGAGACCTTTGATGTTTTTCTTTGGGTTGATGGCATACATAATGTTTTTTGCATGGGCTTGTGTGTTTCATCTGTTGTTCATTGTAGTTCAATTTTTTTTTAGGCGTGATGTAATGTAATGTTTTATATGTGTAGTATTTTAGATTTTAGCTCCATACGTTGACTTGAGTCCATTTTGTTTTGTGGTAATAATAAGGCAAATTTTATAAAGCGTTCATAAACAAAAAACAAACAATTAAATAATTTACTTTCATTGCTGTTTTTTATTAATTGGCGAAGAAGAAAAAACATGACAAAAACAAAGAGACAAATAGACATAATAGACAGACGTGCAGATGAAAATACAACAATAACAACTACGATAACTACAACAAAAATATTTACAGTGTTAGGATTCTGTGTTTGTGTTTTTCTTTTCTCCTTCTCTCCTCCTCCCTCTACTCTCCTACTCCTGCAGGGCGTTTGTGACAGGAGGGCGTGGCTGGCGGCGTTCGCCGCGGCTAACGAGGCACACCGGTTTTCA
>JBBPCS010002400.1:0-13557 GCA_037974645.1 Hollardia meadi
GTATCCTTTATGAGACTGATTAACTGAATCGGCTATCTTTTCCCTTCTTTAAGGGTGGTGCCCCGAGGTGATCTAATATAAATTAGATCCTATTAATTATAATTAATAATTACTTTTGATAATTATTAATTATTTCCGATAGCCAAATTTAATCAATTAGTTGTCACCTTGTGTCCCAACAGTTACATGTTGTTCATTATACTTTCCTGTGTATCTGCATTTTGGGTCCTCTTGGCTGTTTTGAACTGAAAACCTTGAACTGTAACATGGAGTGGATCTCTAAAGGATTATGGTGTGTTCAGACAGAAAGCAAAGTGAATTTTCACCTCAGGTTACTCGCGCGAGTAACACAGGTAAACAACCAGAATGTACATTACTTTACTGTACATTAGCCATAAGCTTGCGAGTTCGAGATGAGGTTGTGTGTGTGTATCTTCTCTCTCTCCTTTTTTTTGTGAAGTACATTCACATCCTGAACATCATTGAAGCTGGATTCTCATATCCTGCAGGCTGCAGTCATCAAACAAGACTCCATCTTGGAGCTGCTGCTGCAGCCACAGGATGCCGTGAGAGCAGCTGCAGGAGGAGTATGGCGCCCTCTCTGGCGAGATGGTGGAAATCGGGAGGCCAGTGCAGGGTCAACCATTGCAGGGTCAACCATTGGGGAGCTGGCTCTTTTGCAGAGACAGCACAGCCTGCTGCAGGAGGAGCTGCTGAGGCTGCGGGATGCCGAGAGCCGGTTTAAGGATAGTGAGAGGGCCCGGGCCAAGCTGGAGCGGCAGGTCCGACACATGAAGGTCTGCAGCGGTGCTGCATCTGCTTCCCAGCAGCTGGGGGAGCAGGCTTTTCAAGTAAGGAAATTTGAATTTACAACTCAGAAGAGACATTTTTTTTAAAAATGGTCAAAATAAGATTTCCAAACTTTTAGTCCCACGTTCTGTATTAGTCAAGTCCCAAAACCACTGACACCTACACTTCCCAACATGCAAGTCAGCAGCATATTTTTATTATGCCTGGTAAACACCTGCATCTTTCCACACCTTCATTGTGTTTGCAAACATTTCTCAATACCAAACTGAAGGAACCCCAATGGTGTCGTATAGTGGTGTGATTGAGGTTCTTATTCTGTCAGACAAACTCCTCCAGAATCATACTAGACCTTATATAACCATAAGGAGTAAACTGATTCAGATGTGAAAGATGGGCGGATTGCTTCTTTAAAGAAGCATTTTTAAATAAGCAACAGCACAGTCCATGCACTGGATTTCTACAGTCTCTTTTCTTGCTGTTTTAACCTGTATCTCTGCAGCCAGAGAGGAGGGTCTCAGCTGGAGCTGACACCTCATGGGCCAGCCAGGAACCTGCCCACCAGCCAGACGGCCTCCAGGAAAGCAGTGATTTGGAGGTAGACATGACGTCAGATGATGAGGATGGGACAGCATCTGAAGGTTCCAAAGGTCAGATTACAGAAACAACACAAAATGATTGTGAATGCATCATTTTGGTATCACAGTGCAGTGATTCCCAACCAGGGGGTACTTGAAAAGATCATAGAGTAGCTCAACTAATTAAAAAAAATGATTAGGATTTAATTAAAAACTTACATCTACATATTGGGTCAGGTATAACAATTAATGTAGGTGTTATTGCAAATAAGAGTGCATGGAAACAACAAGTGAGTAGAGGAAATGGAATAAGAGTAATTGATAAAAAATGAAAGAATTATCTAAAAGTAATGGATAAACTGTTGAAATAGATCACTAAAAGTAAAATGATTGTCACAGGTTTTGCCACTTTATGTGGTTTAGGTACAGATGCAAACTTGACCAAGCTGACCTAAACATTAACAGTTAAAATTGTAGGAGTAAATAGTGAAATAATACGGAGTTTGAAATAAATTCAAATGAACATATTTGGAACATAACTGCTGGTGTTGATGAAAGGGCACTTGATTTGATCAGATATGACAGCACTTTAAAACCAGGAACAGATTAGGAAACAGGGAGGCTTCTTGTAAAATATACATTTGTAAAATAATTATGAATAAATGCCTGGGTGACTGTAGTTAACCTAAAGAAAGGGCCTGGGCATTATTTGAGAGTTACATCAAGATACTCTTTTAAAGACTATTTCCTGGAATAATTTTTCCTCGCTGGCAGATACCAATCGTTACTCAAAACATATTCAGTGATTAGTGCCAGAAAAACAATTTCAAAAGAAAAGCTACAATGTGTGAGCTTTGAGCACTTTTCAATATTTCTTCCCCACTTGGTGTTGGTGTCGTAGCAGAATATTGGGTTATAACTTGAAATGTTTCAGGTTATAGAATCAAGACACCACTGAAATGCAGTTTGATCAGGACCACTTTGGTCAAAGAAAACCTTATTTCTATAGCAGTGGTTACATTTTGCGGTATGGCTCTGTTCTGGGACTTCCCTTCCCTTCCACGTGGCTAATTGGAAAACCTGAAAGCCAGGAGAGCACACCTCCCTGCCTTTCCATGGAAAGCCTGGGGCAGGGAAAGCAGCAGCAAGACCCCCATCCAGAACAAAGCAGACATCAATGACAACAAGAAATTACATTAATTAAGTCAGACACCGCATAAAAGGGAGGAGCTGGGTAGCAAAGCGGCTTGCAGAGGAAGCAGGAAGAATAGGCAGGTCAAAGCAACTTGAATAACACGCCCTGTTAGAAATTTGCCAATGGATGCATAGAAGGGAATCAGCTGAGCCATCAACTGATGTGCGCTGACTTTAGATCAGCTGATGTGTATAGATTTAAGAGCTGAACTTGACTTTGTGGCCTGACAGAACTAACTCTATGCTGAATTTTTCTTGTAGTATTAAGGGAACAGAAGACTGAATCTAGATTTGTTCTCTGTTTTTCAGATCTTCAAGATATTCCAGAGGAGATCTGATCTTCGACACGTTTCACAGTGTTAATGAGCTTATAGCTATAATTGATTATGATGTAAACTGGTTGACTCAAACAATACACATTGTTGTGCTTTCTGGCCAATATGCCACACAGCACAACAGTGTGAATATCTATCCTTTTCGCAAGTCTTAATGTTTATTTATCTGCTTTGCTTTTGAGTAGATGGCTTGTGACAGTGAGTTGTTTTTCAGTTCTGCTTTGGATTGTTTGGATTTCTTTGACTTAATTGCAACACTTGACCAAAGGGGTGTGGAAAGCTGATGGATGTTGCTAATATGTAACTCTATTAAGTCTTTAGATAAAATAAACATGGACTGATAGCTAGGGCCGCTACTGTTTTCAAGCATGCAATCTTTAGTTATTTTTAAGTTGTGCAAAAGTAGTAAAGTAAATTCATGTAAAATAAGCATCTCATTATTTTCCCCAAAAAAATCAATAAGCATATTGAATTATACAATACTATTGCAAAACACATGGATGAAAATCTGATTTTTAAAATACGATTTGCACCTTTGTAGTTTATGCTTACTGGTATATTGATGTCTTCTAATTATGTTTGCTAGACTGGAGTCCTTCACTATTAACCGTGTTGGACATAACAACCTTGCAGATTAAACGGCACTACTCCTTTAGAAAATTAATTGAAACTAACCATGATGTTCCTTTAAAAATAGGTCACTTAGGTTTGTATTCATTGCCAGAAAAATCATCAAGACAGCAACCTATACTGGAATACCAGAAAAATAGATAACAAGCACAATCTAAAGCAATCCAATACAACTGCCCTGCAATAAATCCTGCTTTTACAGTGCCTATCATATTCAGGTTTTGTTGAGATTGTGTTAGAGAGATGCCAAAATTCTGTGAATAAAGCACGGGCAAGTACTTACTCAAACTCATTTAAACTCCAGCAATTTTTCCAGCACCTATTTATAACAGCAGCTACACAATGTGAATGAAAGGAAGGGATTTTGTAATAATGTAATAACTAACTAAATACCTGATAAATCTGGTGGAAATGACTAAATAATACTTATTGTAAATGTTGGGTACAAGATTCACTCATGAAAACATTTGACACTAAATAAGACTAAAACCTGAGATCTGGATTTTTTCCCCTCTCTGATTTTAGGTTTAAACGCACAGTGCAGTGTGCTGCTACGCCTCTCAATAAAAACAAAACAAAAAACAAAAGTAGCATGGAATCATGGGAGTTGTTGTCTGCAGTAAACATGAAATAATAATAATAAATATATAAATAAAATAAACAATCACCATTGTCATTGAAAACCTATCTGACGTGACTCAGGCAGAAATGTTCACAGACGAGGTAATGTTTTAAAGTTTTATTGACTTTCTGCCGACTTCCTTCCTCACTCTCTGACTCTCTCTTGGAAGTTATATCAACCAAATAAAATGCACTGTTGGATAAAATTATGGCTTCATCTGGGTTTGAACATTGTAGGAAACATTTGGGGTTATGTAAGTATACAGCTCAACAAAATACCTAACAAAGGTCTGGTTGATTTTAGACATTTTAATTTGGAAATGCTGCATAATATATCTTTATAAGTTTTTGAGTTTTAGACTCAGTATCAGCTCATAGTTGAGCTGTCCAGCCTACAACTTTAGTGTTTTGGTTCACCTTCACTGATCTTACAGATGCCGTTAGAGACTGTCTGGTGAACATAGTGCAGCATTTAGCAGCTAAAGAGCCAGATATTTCCCTCAGTTGGTAGAGACCAAGCATGGAGCTCAAAGAGAGTGAATATTGGACTTACATTCATCAGGTGGACATAAACACCACTCCAAATGAATGATAATGTTTCTCTGCAACTGCTGGATATGTTAACCAACAAGTTAACCATGTCAACTCAAAACATGATATGTTAGTGTTTTGACTACTTGTTATTGCAGGCTTAAACACTCCTAATGAACCCAAAAAACAATCCCTTTCTAGTAGGGGTGTAGCGGAAAGTCGTTGATCAGTGGTCGTTATGGATCACCCCTCACGGTTCGGTACACATGTGGTCCGTGGATCAATTGCAAAATTTAACTTCTTTTTATCATATTATGAAGTACAGTTTGATGGCTGCTGTTACTTTTTAAAGCAACAATTTCCTAACTCGATGCAGAGCTGCAGTGAAAAGATCAAGGAGACAGTCGCGTGCTGTGTTGCACAGTCGATGAGCGACTTATTTAAAAGCTGTCAGTTTCGCCTCTGTTGAGTTAAAGTCCGTTGGCTGTGACTTCAGACATTGGGTGTAATTGAGAAACTGGGCACACTTGTCATCATAGAAGCAGATTGTTAGATTGTGATATTCATTGCAACGTCAGAAGTTGCTGCTGCTTTTCCTTTGATTCACAGCTCCGCTCTCTCTGTGCCTTCAAGCACAGCAGTCTTCAGTCTTGATAGGCTATTACTCATGATGTGTAACCAATCAGATAGAGCTGTGGGCGGGACATTGAGTGAGACTACAGAGTGGAGACCACAGATGTATTAAAAGAGCTGATATTACAGTTCTTATTTAATACAATTAGTAGATAAACTAATAAATTATTTAAATTATAATACTTATAATGCATCTATGGTGGTGACTACAGACAGCACAAAGTGGAAATTTTTAAAATTAATTTAACCCTAAACCTTTTTTCCTTTTTGCTGATCTGAAAAAATGATCCGATCCGTGACTCAAAAACCGTAATAGGATCCGAACCGTGGGTTTTGTGATCAGTTACACCCCGACTTTCTAGTGGTACATACGAAGTGTAGTTGGTTGGGGTGTCTGTGGTGTTGGGGTTCATGAAGGTCTACAGACTGCACGACAACCTTGGGAAGCTCTTCACTGTTGGGTGGAAAGAAGAGCTTGATGACTCCATGTGTACTGAAGAAGACATGTTGGCAGTCTTTACTCATTTGGTAGTCCCTCCTAGTTATGACAAAAAGGAGTGATGCAGAGAAAAGACTTAAACAAAGAGGAATCAAGGAAACATGGAATTAGTGAAAGGAAGAACCTGTCTCTCAGGCATGAGCAGTACTTTTAGTGTTTCTTTTGCATTTGACTTTTCACTTGTAATTGCAATAATCCAGATTATGAATAGAAGTTAACGTAATGTGTATAAATAATTTAGCAGCCTTAACAGCAAAAAATTAAAATGGTCATGTATAGCTTAAATCAAAATACTACTACTTAATGCCCAACAGATTGATTAAGTTGCAGTGTTACATGTGACTGAATGAAAGCAAAACTAATAGAAAAATGTGTTTATTGCTGAAAGATGACAGGCAAAATAGACAGGCTGGAATGTTCTAAATAAAATCATATCAATCAGAGATCGTCATACTGCCTGAGAAGCAGTCCTTCAAGCTAAACAACATAATTTTATGTCTCATTGTCTTCCATTTTCTGATCTGATGCCTCTATCAGCAGTGCTAAAACCAGCTGATCAGTCAGTGCCTTCCAAAACCATTAGTATTCAAGGTTTGGTGTTACCAGTTCACATTGTACCAACGCCCGATGTGGCCCTTGAAATTGTGCAACATCACCTCAATAACAGCTCTGAAGATGGACTCAAAAGCCAACAACTACATCAGTAAATGGCTGGGCCTCCCCCAATGTCTTTCCAACACTGCCCTGTTTGGGAGAAACATCCTGAAGCTTCTTCTGAAATCCATCAGTTTGGGCTACAAGCAGGAGAAGGTGAAGCTTGTGTCCGAGCTGAGAGACTCACCTGACCTGTCTGTCTAAACCACCAAAGCCCAAGTTTGTACAGGACATAAGTGGAATGTGATGCAGGCAGTTGATCAGGCCATCAATCGTCTGAAACACCAGGAGATTGTTGGATTCCTGCAGCCAGGCAGGGCTGGCTTTGGATGGGGAACAGCACCGAAGATGTGGTCCAACGCCACTAAGAAGGAAAAGAAAAACCTTGTGATATTGGAGGGAATGAAGAAGGAAGAGGGGAGTTACAGAATCAGAGCAGTGAACCAGCACCTGCAATGGAGATGGGCAACCTGGGAAGCGATGACCAACAGAGCTATTACATTGGCAGATATGTGGAGGATGCCTCAAGCAAGGCTAAGATTCCAGATTAGGGCTATGACTCCCTCCCCAGTCCCCAGAACCTGCACCTCCAGGATGGCTCAGAGGAAACCTGCCAACTCTGTGACTCTCAAAATCCACGTCTACAGCACATGTTCTCTGGCTACAAGGCAGCGTTGTCGCAGGGTTGATACAGATGGCACTATGACCAGGTTCTGTGTAAGCTAGCTGAGATCCTGGAGGCATGCAGGCTGGAAGAAGACAGGACCATCCCAGTAACATTCCAGTAGCTGATCCTGTTTGTCGGGCAAGGGGGTCATGTCCAGAGTTGCAGTTCCAGACAGTGGTCCCTCCTGTCACCTGGAGAAGAGTTGAGCATGACAGTTGATCACAACCGCCAATTAAGATTCCTCAATTGATCTCCTCAACCGCCCTACAGCCAGATTGTGCTGTGGTCCACCTCTGCTGGGGCAGTCATCATGACCGAGCTGACTATTCCATGGGAGAAGGGAATGGAAGCGGCCTTCGAGAGAAAGAAGGAAATGTACACAGAGCTATCAGCTGTGTGCTCGCAAGCAGGGTGGAGGACTTTCACCTACCCAGGGGAAGTACGATGTAGAGGCTGCACTGGATCATCCACCCAGCCCTTCCTGAAGTCTCTTGGGATCACAGGCTGAAAGAGGCTCTAAGAGATCTTGCGGAGGAGGCAGAGCAGGGTAGGTTCTGGCTTTGTCTCCGAAGAAAAGACAAGGCATGGGGAAGGCGGTGAAGCCATTGTCTCAGCAGGAGTGACGAAAGGCAGCGGCATGGGGTGAATGGGAGCAGGGGTGTCTACATTGCCAATTTCCAACTCCGGCTCGCTCATATTGCAGACTCACGTCGAAGTGGCAAAAGTGCTCCCACCGCTGCTATCATGTCACTAGGCTGGCCAAGCCCGTGACATGAGTGGATGTTGGGGAGGGGCAATGTGGTTTGGGTCGCGTCATACATATGGACGGTATATACGACAGTTACATGAGGGGGGGCGCCATACCACTTATGAAGGGAGAGCTTGCCAAATACCATGCAGACAGAACAATGCAATGCGTAATGTTCTTGGCAGTAAGTTAGCCATCTTCTATTTGTGCCATCTTTACACCAGAAGACTTTCTGTACTACTGGGTTATTTGAATTTTGTTTAGGATGGTTTGCAAACAACAACCTAAGGCTTTCATGATTGGGACAAATGTAATAATCGAATGGTGCTTTAGTCTCTTCCTCTCCTGCTTCCATCTCATGTTCTCTCTTCTCCACTCTCCTCTCGTCTCTCAACTGTACCCTCGTGTCTGGTCTTTTCTCCTCTCTCCACTTCTTGCTCCTCTCCTCTCTCATGCCCCCTCTCCTCCTTCCCCTTCTCTTTCCCCACATCTCACGTCCTCTCTCTCCTCTCTCCTCTCCTCCACTGTGGACACACTGGGCCCAGCCTGAGCATGAACATAAAAAGTAGTCACAAAATTATTAGGGCAGGCATGACATGGGCAGACTACAGTGGTACTCAATATACAAGATATGAAATTTGATGTATAACCACAAAGCCTATATTATTATTATTATTATTATTATTATTATTATTATTATTATTATTATTATTATTATTATTATATTTACATGAATCATTGCATTATTTTTTGTTGATGTATTTATTCATTTTTAAAGACATAGGTTACAGTCTCTTAAAGGACATAACCCTCAAGATTTAGCACCCTATCCTTGCTGGTATGATATAGTCTTTTATTGTTTTATTGGTGATTCTGAATGTATTCAAAGGCTTTGCAATGGAAAGTAGCATGTCTATTCCAATATTCTATTTCAGTGGGCACACTTGTAAAACGCCATCAGCATAGCTTAAATAGTAACAAGTAGTCTATCAGTGGGGTCATTTTGTAAGCACAAATTACAGAAGTTTTAACTGAACATCCATCTTACTGCTTCAGTCTGCTCCTCAGAAATATCGTTGCTGCCACTTGAGGATGCGGATGTCCAAACAGTATGTTGATTTTTTTTTTACATTTGGAAGCCTGTGCCTCTAATGCTGGCTTCCTCTTTTCTCTCATTTCTTTGGCCCCTCCTTTACTTTTTGACATTTTCTTGTCCATGGCTTTCGTCACGTTCTCGCCTATGTCACTGCTGCGTGCTATTTTTGCCGTAGAATATTAACACGCATTAACTAACTTATGATTGGCCAGTGAGCTCAGTCCTAGAACACGTACGCAGCATGAATGACACACACACACAGAGGGCCAGTAAAGAGACAGACGGAGCCGGTAAATTCTTTATTTACCGGTATGCCCGATGGCCAGTACACCACTGGTTTGAACATCCCTTTGAGTTAAATGCAGATGTTTCTGTGGCTGCTAAATGATTGTGAACTTTCCACAGCTATCCTCATATCACAATGCTCCAACTGTACATCTATTTCTCTGATATGAATGTATTTCAGGATACAATCTCAGTGAATCTTAGAACAAGTTTTGTTAGCTAAAAAGGCAGGCCTAGTACATTTGTCGTTGGCAAATCTAACATAAGATTGAAATGTATGAGATAGTGTAAGCAGTAGTTATCATATAGTTATCATATATTCAACAGATACTATATTTGTCATTGACGGTGTCTTGTAAAGACTTGACCTAAAACAAGGACTTTACTTACTTCTGCACACACTTTTGTCATTTATGTAAATTGTATTACTTCATAAAAAAAAATAATACAAACTGTATTGTTTATTGTATTGAAGTAAAATTTCTTATTTGGACCTAGTTGGAGAGAAAAGTGAAAGACTGGTGATATTGACATAGATATGGTAATTCATTTAAAAATGTCTAATCCATATAGACATTCTCTGGTATAATACCTTATAGTGATTTTGCCTTAAAATAACAGCAACCCAAAAATGAAAATTCGGTCATTATCTATCCTGTGCAGATGGAAAGTCGGGTAAAGTTTTTTAGTATACAAAACATTTTTGGAGCTTCACAGAAAAACTTGTTGCAGCATTCTCTTAAATGACTGTAGAAGCTGGGGACCATCAATGTTTAAACCATTAATAAACAACTGGAAAAAAGCCTAATCCAAGTCTCTGGAAGCCCAGAGATCCCAAATTTGTATTAGAAAATTTTGAAAAGAGGTTATTTACACCCTTTTATAAGTTGAAAATTTCACTGTAGCCACTAAGCTGACGTTTACACCACAGTGAAAATTTCAGCTGAAAAAACGGTTGGAATTGGAAATTTGGAATCTTGGTGCTTCCGGAGACTTGGATTATGCTTGACGAACTGTATTGAGCCATTTTGTGTTTTGTTCTGTTTTACATCATTTTTATGTTTCAAAACAAGTCTCCATCTACTTTGCAATAAGGAAATACTCTGATCTTAGCCCACAATCACCATATTATCATAAGTATCCAGGTTTCCAGGCAAGAGACAATGCTGTTCGTATCTAATATACAGGTGTAAGATTTCACCTGTGAAATGAATGTAAAAAGTGCTGGGATATTAATGGACTGAAACTGAGTAAATGTAGGAAGATTATTATTGGAGGTGAGAAGATGTATCTGGAGAAACCATTCATGGAACGCACCATGTTGAAACCATAGAAATAAACCACTTGTTTGTTTATTAGGGTTTTTTAGACTAGTATGTTTTGCCTGTCAGACACATGAAAGAGGGGGGTCAACTTAGGCCCAGTGGGTCTTCAGGCTTGCGATACAGTGGTGAAGACTCAGTTTGCCATGTTGTTGCTCCTGCTTTGCTCTGTGTACAGTGTCGCAGCAAGAAAAACAAGAGCCTGATTTGAAGAATCTCAGCCCACTGATGATTCGAATCACGGAGTCGGCAGCCCTACATGTGACACTGTTTTGCAAACAAAGTTTTCAATTTATTTTATTTAATTAATTAATAAGAAATTAATTTTCAGATACATTTTCAACATAACCTACATGAAAATAGCCATACAACCATATAACACCATACACAACACTAACGCTACAGTTTTTCTATCAACATCACCTGCAATCATCTGACTCTGTTTGTTCCCTGTACTCTGAGGGCAGAGAGCACTGTCTGGTCAGTCATTAGTGGCACCTTGAAGTCAGATCAAGATAGCCAATTAAAGGAAGCTAAAGTTTGGTGTGATAAGGCCAAATTCTAGCAGCAGTATTCTAAAGCGTTTTAAGGATTTTGATAGTAGCACGCTAACTAAATTAGAATTCTTGTGATTTTATAATAGAAACTATTGGCCATCTGAATGTGTATGAAAACATTTTTACATTGGAATCAATTTCACAACTAATTAAATAAAATATTTTCAGTCCTGAGCATTTGTTTCTCCTGTCCTTTTCTTGAATAAATGATATTTTGTATTTTGTCATATTTACAGTATGTCATGAATAAAAATCAAACAACCCCGGCGACAGTTAAACATTGCAGAGTGCAGTTTTCCTATTCTCCAAACCCACGTCCTCACTGTGGGAGATGGAAACAGGCAAAATACGGGATGTATGGTGTCCAGGCTGCAGCAGTTGCAATGAGGGCCTGTTATGAAGTAACCCGTAGACACAATAACCTGTGCTCCATTAGGAGAGAAGGGCTTTAAGTTAAATAAGTCAGCACAACAACAGCCATCTGATTTGTTACCAAATATCCACTTCTGTGAAGATGAACTAGATTAAACAATGAATGTTAAACAACTCTAAAGACTATAAATAGCCTTTTCCTCTTGTTGCCACACTGGAGCCCTGTCACTACAGTATATGAGCAGCATCAGCCGCACTTGTCAGCCAATATGAATGCTCTCAGGCCCCATGATAGAAAAGGTCACTGTTCAACACATCAACCCACAGGCCCCACAAAGGGGACATTAATATCAACCTTGTCTGACTGTTGGTTTGATGGAAAACACAGATATTCTGCAGAAAGTCATGGAGTTCACTTGACTCCCAAACACAGTAACAAACTAAAGCAGCAATTCTGTTCCGTTTTCTCTGGGTTCATGTCTGCCTGTGTATTTGTGAGCACAGCTGCAGACACAGTCTCTTATTCTAATCCCCGAGACAATGTCAGCCAAAAGATGTTTATTAATAACCAACTGGGGCCTAGAGAGGGGAATAACTGACATAGTCATCCTGCTGCCCCTGTATCCTATCCATCCCCAGGAGAAATCCAATTATAGGCATTACAGGGCCAGGTGATGGAATAGGGTTACAGGACAGTCATTCCTCCCAAAGTGTCAGTTTGTGTTGTGTTTATCTTATCTCCCAACTTCTCCCCCCATCACCAAAGCAGCTCATATACAATAAATGCATGAAATACATAAAGGAGTATCCTGTTTCATATATGGAAATATATGATTTAAGAATTTATTAATTTTAATTTGTGATTCAAATTTTTTTTTCAGACAAAGCCTGTTGCCTTTGATGTTAAAAGCAACATTTATTGAATAGACATCTCAATCATTCGCTACGCTTGTTGTCATTCATGAACAATAAAGAAGGATGCCTCATGCTGTGAAAATATATGACATGAATCAGTCTGTCACAATCAGTCTGTGGCTATAACCTGAAAAACAATGAAAATATTTAGGCTAATAGAACTTCCTTCAAAACTGGACACAAAACACACGATCAGTATTAAATCTGTTGCTATTCTAGTAATAATAATATAATTTAATATATTTAGGTAAACCATTGATCAGATGACCTTATATCATTCCCTCAGCTCTAAGGAGTAATACACTATGGTCAGGGAGTTTTCATATCATTTCAAAAATCATGACAAGCATCATTAATGCACACAGCAAAGAAACACATTTTCTTCACTTTGCAAACACCATCTGATGATGAAGTGACACTTCATGATCCTAGAACAGCTCTTAAATGAACGGTGCAATGCACTTGTTTTCTCATCTATATTAATTTTTCCTTCTCCAGCAGTGATAGAAATTCCAATTCATATTGTCAACTCCTATTAACAGGCACCAATAGTTATGGTTCCTTAATTCCCACCACATGTCTTTCACTGTAAACTTTAATGGTGTCAAATGGATGTGAGATTGTAATAGGACTCTACTCACTTAATGGCAGCAACAGCTGTTGTTAACTGCAAAAGGAAAATTAAATATGGAAACCTGTTTTGACATACTTTTTATCAAATGCATTTTTTCAAGAAAAACAGTATTGGATTTCTGCAAATATTAAGACGACAGAAGGACCCTGAAACATTTAGAATACAACACATGAAATGTAGTCTGGCAATCACAAAGCCACAACCGACAGGTATTGTTATTCTTATAACTAACATCTGACTTTTGCCTGCTCTGTAATTTGAACAGTGTTACAGTGTCTTATGTCTTATAATAGCATTAACACTCTTGTCAGCATCCTTCCTTTCCATCATTTCCTGACACATAAACTATATCTTTCCAAAGATGTTATTAACTTTAACACCAACATCACATGGAAAAGCAAATGTATATATGTGTGTGTGTGTGTGTGTGTGTGTGTGTGTGTGTGTGTGTGTGTGTATATATATATATATATATTACT
>JBBPCS010002401.1:0-13556 GCA_037974645.1 Hollardia meadi
GTGTGTGTGTGTGTGTGTGTGTGTGTGTGTGTGTGTGTGTGTGTGTGTGTGTGTGTGTGTGTGTGTGTGTGAGGGTTGAGCTGTGGGGACAGCTAGGTGTACTTGTTACTTGTGCAACCTCACTGAACATTCATGGAAATCGAAGAGACGGTAAAAACAACAATGGATATACAACTTGCTCTGCCACTCCGGCAAATCTGTGCTGATGATTTGTTTTCCTCATTTGTTTGGATATCATCTTGCCTCCCACCATTCCCTTTGCGATTTCCCTGATTCTACATAACTGTAATAAAAATCTGCTGGGCTGAAAAATCATCAAATTTTTTCTAAAAAAAAAAATTAAATGGAGAAGAAAATTGCCATGTTCACAATAGATTACCTTTGAAAGTGTATTCCCATCTTTCTCTCTGGTTGTGTAAGGGTGCATTGTGTTGGATGTTTGGTGTGTACTGGAAAGGTCACCCCAATCGAACATAAAGGAACAAAGAAAAACACAATACCAGATGATGGACATTGACAAAGCTTTTAATGAGAGCCATTTCCATGTCCAGCAAGACCACGTGAACCACAGGAACTGTGCTGCTGCGCACTCCAACTCATCATGGACGGTCTAAGTTCGTCCTTCGGGGCTATGAAAGCTTCACCAGATCAAAGAGCAGACACCAAAGAGTAGCCGTGCTCAACTCGGTCTCACTTCAGGCCTGACTTTCCTGTCATTGTTGAGCCAAAAATAGGCCACTTTTAACTTCCAGGTTTTGATCTTACTGTGTAACTTACTCGATTGTAAGATTTCTAAATGTAGATTAGTATTGGCACATGGTCCTGAGTAAAGATATGTTCTATTATTTAAATTAAAAGCATTACATGCACCTACATATCAAAATACTGCAAAGATATCAAACAAAGGATAGGGTATTGGAATTGGAATGGAACAAATGTCCTACAATCGCTCCAATGGGAAATACTTCAGATTTATTTGCTTTATTTGGCTGTTTATTTTTGTTCTTCCTCTCAGTACAAACCCTGCAAGAGTTACTGCATGAATCAACTAGGAGCACATCTCCCCTTAACTGTTTGTCTGATCTCCTAAGTGATCACCTTAAATAAGAATGAGCACGCAGAACACAGAAACGTCTTATCAGCCACCCTTGGAAATCAAATTAGTGACAGCTTCCAAGACACCAAGCCAAAGAACACTTAACAATCTGCTGAAAATAACCTACTGTGTAAAGTTAGAATACCACAAACTTGTGAATAAAAAAGCTGTACATTATATTATAATGACTTCCACCTTCACACACAATAAGATGGTAGGAATACGTTGTATTTTGTATGCAAAAGAAATATTCAAGCAGTATAGATGGTCAAACTGACAGTCAAATCCACCATTAATAACCTCCATAAAGAGAGAAAAGATTAACAGCATTAGAGTTCGACAGACAAAAAAAATCACCTATGGAAGCATGGGCCAGACGACAGAAAGGAGGCAAACCTCAACAAAGAACTCACTTTCAAAAACTTTTCTCTCCCTCTCTTCAAAAGACAATGCTTCAGTCCCTCAAGAAGTCTGAGGAGAATAATTTTTGACTGAACTTCCTTCTGAGATAATAAAGAGTTCTTAAGCACAAAAAGTACAAAATACACCCCTTTGCAGAGCCTTAGGAACACTGCCTTATCAAGCAAGGTGTAACATGGAAATAACTCCGCTGCTATATATTTTACATTCAAATCATTAGTTTCTTATTCGCTGAGCCTCATTTAAGGATAAATGTTAAAATATATATATATATATGTTGAAAAAGAACATTCACTGCAAATATATTCTTCTATTAAATTCTTCAACAATCCCAAAAGGAAAAGATAATGAGAGTGTGTGTGTGGGGGGGGGGACCAATGTTCAAACATTCTTTTACCAACATATCCCTTGGCACTCCTTAACACTCTTAAAAGATCAAAGTCTGTGTATGAGTGTGTGTCCTGACTAAATGTATACATGTGTGTGTGTGGACACATGCTTATATCTAGCTTATGAGATAGAAAGTTGCAATGAGAATGAGTCATAAATATTGTTCCACGCAGGCAGGAAGTAGAGCTTTGATGAACAAATCAAATGGCTCCGTGGTGGTGAACGTTAGGACTGCAATTCTCTTCAGTACCCAGCTTCCATTTAGTCACGGACAATGACACACACACACACACACACACACACACACAGTGGTGTAACATTGAAAATGTTAAGTAAATGTATGGAAGTATTATATGACACTATTATATTATTATTACACATACTGTTGTAGGGGATTGGGATTGGAGGTCATATTAAATGAGCTGTATAGGACTGCAACTAAGGATTATTTTTATTGTGGATTCATCTGCTGATTATTTTTTGGCTCATTTTGTAAAAAGTCTGGAAATAGTTTCACAATGTTTGTTTGTGTCCAACCAATCATCCAAACCTCAAATTTAAAATAAAATACAATTATAAAAAATAATACATTTGAGAAGCTGGAACTATGACGTGTTTTTGCAAGAAAAAATGACTCAAATGGTTATCAAAATAGATGATTCATTGTCTCTCTAATGGTCTCTGCTGAAGTTGTACATTTTAATGTGTTTTAGTAATGTAGGAGTCATCAAATCTGTCTGAATAGAAAGAATGTAGTGGAGCTGAAGTATAAAGAAGCATGAAAAGAACCTCAAATTTCTACTTAAGTACTGGCGCGTAGTGCTAAGTTAGCTAACTTAGTTAGCTTAATTAGCTAGCCTCTCATCTGTGAGTAGATGCACGCTTCCTTCTGCACGGTGGTCAAGAAAATTTTCCCTCCATGTTCACAACAAGGTCTGTGGATTATCTTAAGTAACTGGGTCATGATTTCAGGATTTCAGTATTGTTGACTTTTTCCAAATGTTTTTTTTTGTTTGTTTGTTTTTGGTGCTTTGAGCGCCACAAGACAGTGTAATCTAGTTCCATTGTATTTGAGAAAAGGCAGAAGTCTGTAGAGCCTATATGTCCAAAACTGGGAAACTCACACCAAAACAATCTTGATGAATTAATAGCACTACAGGTAAGATATATTTTTTTTTAAAGTATTTTTGATTTTGGGTGGAACTGTCCCTTTAAGTCTAACACCCGTGGCGAGCTGCAGCGAGGCGGGAATCAGTCCCTGGACTGTGACAGGACTTCCTGAAGCTTCCACATGGGCTCTAATGAAGTAATGAAGAGCAGACTGGCAGGTTAATGGAAGCCAATCGACTTCGAGCTCTGCCACCAGCAGGAAACCAGGAAGGAATACTAATCATTTAGGAGCCTTGTCTTTTAGATTCTGCCTCCTCTGTTCATGTCCCCCAGTCCTAAATCTGCAGCACAATTCGCCGTGTAGATACGATTGTGGAGAGCACCCTCTGTGACTTCCAAAGGACAGTGGTAGTGAGTGACTGTTTGTTTGCTTGTATTGTTTTGTAGATTAAGTCTGTGACAGAGTCCATTAAAAACCACAATAAACAGTCTTATCTAAGCTTGATGTGGGTGTAATGTGTATATAGAAACAAGGATTCGGGGAAACTTTCTCCAGCTTCCTCTACTTTTGAGTAGTAAGTTCACCTTGCCTTTATGCCTTCTCAGAACTAATGATATTCTAAACTCCATAGCTTTCAGAGCTTTCATCTCCACTGTATGTATGCCAACTTAAGTGTATATACGTGTATATATATCCACGTATGCATATGTGCGTGTGTATTCTCTGTGTTTCGTTTTATCTTTGAACAAGACTGACAACAACCGCTGGGTTTTATTGCAAGGCGGTGATGCACTGTATATTACGTGATAGACAGCATGGTGATAAAGCAGAATGCTAATCATAGAATCAAAGTAGTGAGTGCAGCAGGAGCTACAAGAACGGCAAAGAAGGGCAGTTAGAAGAGAACACTGAATGTTATCGAAGAGATAGATTAAACTGAGGTGGTTGTGTTGGACAGGTTTCGTTCGAACATATGTAAGAAAGTCCAGCATTAACATGTTATATAATAATAATCTGTTTAGGAGCCGCAGGATCTGTTCCATGTGATAGCCCCACCAGTAAAAGGTGGAAATAATAGCACATAACAACAAACACAACAGCTCAAAGTGCGTCACACCAACGGTCATTATCACAATTCATTTGCCAGCATTGTCTTAAAAGCAGCTCCTACATGGTCTCCTTTGAAGAGTGCAGTCAAGCACACTTAATGTCTTCGACTTTAATAGAGGACAAGCAACAGAACACAAGCAGGGAAAAAAAGCCACTTCATGTAAAGATACACACTACAACGTCTGAAAGCTATTTGTTCTCCTGGTTCAAAGTACATGTTTCTAGGACTACAACTACCAATTCTTTATTATTTACCAATTATCACATATGATGGCAGACAAAGAAAAAAGTTAAATAAAATAATAAGTATGAAACGTGACCAGTAAAGTTACACATCATCAGATATTATGGAGCAAAATGGGGTGTGGTGTTCTGTGCCACTAGATTCTATTAAACTATTTCTTTAAACTTTTAAACTTTTTTTAAATTGTTAAATGAGTAACTCCTGATGGTAAACTATTCCATATTGTACATAACAGTTGGTTGCCTAGCACCAGGAAGTGAAAAAAAAACCTCTTGATGCATGCCTGTTAGAGTTATGTCCATGAAAGTTGATAATACAGGACATTAGGGATTTTAGACAATGAAATGGTTTGTATAAAAGACAGCAAAGAGATAGCCGTCCTGTCTCAAGGTTGTGTGCATTCTGATGATGTTAGCTCTTCTGTTACAGACATGCAGCTCTGTTCTGGACTAACTGTAATTTTTCCAAGGCTTTATTTGATGCACTTGACCACACTTCCGGAAAGTAATCCAAATAACTAAGAATTAATGTTTGAACAATGTGAAAAACATACTGTTATGGTAAAAATGTAGCACATCTCTTAATAACTGCCAGACCTCTTCCCAGAGCTGCAACAGTTTTTTCAGTCTGCTGTGTCTGTGTCTAATATCACACCAAGAACTTTGGTTTCCTCTACCTGTTAATGGAATGTTCTTAATGATGATTAATCAATTCTAAAATCATTGTTGATTAATATTCTGTCGAAACCAATTGAATGATAAAACAAAAAAGGCCTCAAATATATTTCAGAGCAGCAGGAAACCCTCCTTCCTTATTCTGATCCATGCTGGCTGATTTTTTTTTTTAGCAATTCAATCTCTGTTGTATTGGATTGAGTCCCAGAGACTCCGATGGCTAGAAGTAATTTCTGTACAAATTTCTGAGATTATAAAGGGGCTAGCTCACTGGAGGTAGCCATGTAGGCATTCAAATGAAGCTCAGCATCTGGTATCAGGGGCTTAATTTGTACGAGAAAATACTCCCACGCAGTTACCACTAGCTGTTTCTTTGACACAAGGCAGGACGGATGGAAGACAGGGTGAAGTAAATCCCTAAAAGTTTGTTGATTATATGACCACTCTTTTTTTCTCATCTATAAATGTGACCCAGCTTGGCCCTTTGCTGTCGCTACCTCGAGTTTTGATTAAGTAAATTTAGACATGCTGTTGCATATTGTGGCCTTCCTGTTAGCCATCTGCCCCTGACCTTTCTCACTGCCAAGGTGTTTTTGCCTGCTTTAAGAGCAGCCGACGGCTCATTATCTTTCTCTTCATCACACTAAAATCCCAGGAGGCCAGCTGTTTCTGAGAAACTGGGACAACAACCTCTGGCACTGCAACAACCAATCAAAGTCACTTAGCTTACCCGTCATGCACTTAAATCAGCCCCTTGATCTCGTCTACGTAGCGTCATACTAATCTGCTGTTTCAACGACTTGACTGTTTTGCCTCAGTGAGCAAGTTTACCCAATAAAGTAGCCACTAATGGCTAAATGGTGGATAAGCACTGACTATTGTGAGAAACCACAAGAAAGAATTCAAGGTTGGAAGAGTGAACAGATAAAAGAGCTACAGAAAGAGTGAACTAGTGCGCAGCAACCGCATGATCCATGTAAATTATTGACAGGGTCGATCTCCTCCACTCAGAGTACACTGCGACTCCATTCTGGTGACCCGAGGCTGTTCTTCCCTTGAGCTCGCACCAGTGTTCGATGTGAACGTTAAATACATCCCTCGCCCTCTCTGTCTCTATTGGGGAACAAGATTAAAATTGCATAGGACGACGAAACAAGAGGCTGCAGCTTTTAAGAACACAAGAGTGGGCGGAGGACAAGCAAGGACTGGAACGCTGGGAGACACAAGAGTGGGATGCAAGGCCCAGAATCTGCGAGAGAGCAGTAAGGTATCATTCACTCATTACTCAGTCAGTCAGCCATTCACTGATTGACTTAGTCACTCGCTCATCACCTCCCTGTCCATATCCGCCTCTCTCTGCAATGCATTTTCAATGCACTCTACGACGTGCGCAGCTTATAAAGTTTTACGAGCCTCGTAGCTTTTTGCTCTGCAATCAGGCACAACGCTACAAGACGTGGCTGACACAAGGCAATGGAGGATGTAAAACTGATGGGCCGGCACAGTTTCTTAATGACACTTTTTTGGCCCAACAGCCAAGCATCTGCGCATGCACGTATATATGCAGCGTGGCATGGCAGGGGGCAGCATAAGTGTAGCAGGCTTCACTGGGGCTGTGCTGGCCAAATGGGGCTAGCTAATTATAGCAAATAAACTCCACTGATCTGTGCCATTAGCAAGCCAGTAATGAAGCGGAGTGGAGGGCTGCTGTGAAACTGATGAATAGGCCCTTGCCCTGAGTACTGCAGTCCCTTTCCTTTAGTTCGGCTCTAACAACACAGCCTTCTGACGAGAGTGTATTAAGACAAGAGGCATAACAAGGCTTTGGAGACAAGATAAATAGAAACAAAGGGAACTTGATGGGAAAGAAGATGGGCAGCAGAGTGAAAGAGTATGCAGCGAGAGAGAGTTTGCTTGTAGGCCTGTGGGTGTGTAGGCCAGAGAGAAAGGGATATTTCAGAGATGCTTAATGTGTGTAGTGTGGGTCAGGGGCAAAGAGGTCTCTCTCTCTCTCTCTCTCTCTCTCTGTCTCTTTCCTGTAATGTTTCGCTCTCCACTAAATGCTCACTAAAGCCGGCACTTAGGAAAATTCAAATAACAAAAAACAAAATGCCTTGGATGGAGACAATATAAAATCAGAGTCCCCGGAGCCCAGAGCACTCAAAGATTAATAGAGACTGCCTGAATGAAATTGGAATGACCCTATTGGGTTGTCAGGCTACGGATGCACACATAAACACACTGAGATTGTATTGAACTAAATCTAACAAATGGAATCAGCTATACATTTGTGTTTCAGAGGGGATGAGTTTGTCTATAACAACTGGGATCAGTGTGAGGTCAGCTGCGTTCAGAATGAAAGGCAGTCATTGAAAAGCACATGTATGTGCAAAAGGCAATCTATGGTCTTCCATTTATGCATTTTTATCACTACTTGCCATAGTGTGAAGAAGTGAAGAGTGCCATTAAGTAGTCAATAGATTACATCCACAATCAAAAAGGCTGTGACAGCCAGAAAATGCCTACAGCTTATCTCCAGACCATCTGGGTTCAAATAAGGTTTATATCTGACGTGCTCTCAAGGTTTTTGAGGTTTTTACACTTGTTCCACTATTGACAGCTAAACAGGGCCTTGGATGTGATAGACTTAAGCTGTGTTGGTCTAAAATATGCCAAGAAATGTGCATGATATTTATAAAAGAAAATAATAATAATAGGGTTTAGTAAGTGTATTTTTTTAAACTTCTCTGACAGTATTCTATTCTTGACTGAGCATGGAATAGATCTTTTTAGGGGTCTCGTTAGCTGGCAACACAGGTCATACTGGACAAACAGTAAAAAAAAAAAAAAAAAAGAAGGAAGGAAAAAAAAGAAGATATATTTCTGTCAATCTCCTGTCTAGTTGGGATTTAGGCTGCGGAGCAAAACAGTCTGATCCCTTCACAACCTGCCAGCCCACTCGCCCTGCTCACCTCTAAATGGCTGTCTGCCTTGGCCCATCTCCTGTGCCCTCTGCAAACTCCTCTGGCTGTCTAGAGGCCTTGGTCTGACCCTGCACGGGGTTGCCATGGAGACAAGAATGCAAAAGGGAAACATTTCCATCATGTTCAATGATATGGTATATCAAAAAAAGAGGCACAGTGTGAAGCTAGAGAGCCAGAGATGACTCTCATAGAGATGAACTACACTGGCCAAAGTGGATGGATTTCTGTCCAAGGACACACGCAACTGTTGTATGAGGTTTACAACAAATCGAAGCAAAATATACTCTCTAGATGCCTTTATGTGTCTGTACACTGTGCATCAATGTGCATTGTCAAAAAAAGGCTAAAAGTGTCCACAGTTAATAGCCTTCAGGGTGTAAATTATGCTCCTGTGAGCAAGGTGCATACTGTGTGCACACACACACACACATGCACACACCACTACGCAATCCCCACAGTTGGCAGTGACACCCAGAGTCAACTGCCCCAATCACAGCAAAGGAGATAAGGAGGCAACTCCGAGCCACTGCAGAATCACAGCTGTCACAGCTGATGTGTCACCAGGGAAGGAATTAGAGTGTGCATGCCGGGGTTGCATGCTTCCTGAGCCCTCACGCTCATTAGCATACATTTGTAAACAAAGAAACAGAGGCGGAGAGGGCTGAACAGAGGATCTAAATGAGGCGAGAGCACTGGAGGAGATTTCTCCTCTCTGTGATAATTCATCTATCTTCTGTGCTCCGGACAGCTGAGCTGCTGTGCTGGGAGACAATGGGCCTCATGCAGCAACATTCTCTTAAATTAATCTTATATTTTCTCTTATTTTTTTGTTAAGAGAAAAAAATAAGGGACGCAGAGGGACGCACGCATTTTTTAACCACAAATTAAATAATCCAATCATTAAAATTCCTCTAAAACATACAATAATCTAAATTTGATTATATTATGCTTTTTTAATGTTCCTAAAATTTTAAAAATATGTTCCCGTGCATTGGACAAACAATTTGTGGACTGTGTAAACGGGATGTGGTAAGAGTGCTCTCGACCACTCACAAATTTTCTTTTACCTAAGAGAAGAGCAAAAATAAGAAAACATTGGTGAATCCCAGAAATCAATGGGTACTAACAAAATAAGAGAAAATCGTGGATACGAACAAAAATAAGAGAAAATTTGTTCGTATATCGCTTCTTGCATGAGGCCCATTGAGAGAATACGGAGCCCACACCCAAAAAACAAATGTACACCTGATGAACTTGAGAGTCGGGTCCCAGGCTTCGAGACACGTGACACCAAGTTATGTGAGCCGGAAATAAAAAAAAAAAAAAAGCAAAGACACATGGGAGCAACAAGAAGAGGAGACAGAGGTGTCAGAAAAAAAGAGAGTTTAGCTATGTCAAATTGAGACAAATTGTATTTTAGAAACCTGAAAACACTTGAGACAAGACTGACCCCTGAACAACCTTTCTCTGTGTAACATCTCTCTCTCCCTTTTTGTCTCCCTCACAAACATCCTCCTCCATTTTCCTTTCTACTCTCACCACCTCATTCTTTGCCGTCTCGCTCACGCTCGCTCTTCCTACACACCTTCAATGTTTTCTTAATTCTCTCCTCTTTCTTTCTCTCTTCCTCCCAGTCACTCTCTGCAGAGTTGGCATCGATTAATACCCCAATATTGCTTCCGTGTAGAACCCTGGTGTGGTGATTATCATCTACCGAGTATCTGATTATCATCGCCCAGAGGAATTATTACTTTCCTGATAATATCACCTGTGTGCTGAAAGGGAGGAAGAAGAAGGAGAAGAAGAAAGGTTGGTGAAGGGGGGAGGGGGGGATGCAGCGATAGTGGAGGTGAGGGGTTAGGACATGAGAATAAAAGATGAAAGAAGACAGCAGGAGGGAAAGGAGGATGGAGGAAGGGGGAACAATGTAGTGGGGAAAAACTCAGACAAAAAGGAAGAGGTTATGCAAAAGGAAGGTGGAAGAGGAGGAGGACAGCAACAATAATAGCCATGTCTTATCACTGTACGGTGATAAATTCCCTTCTCGTTGGGGTCTCAGAGCCCCCGCTGGGGCCAGGCCTGATGACGAACCACCTCCACCCTGCACTGGCTATTTACTGTATGACCAGGCAACTTATATGAGCCGGCCAGGGGGCCAGCTGGGTCTCGACTTTGGTCAGAGTTGTCACCCGGAGACAACTTCAAATAGGGCCACTCTGTCACATTACACACACACCCCCACCCCCCCTTCTTCCACCGGTTACTGGTGACAGCTCGGCATTATGAACATTTCTTCACCTCTCTACACTGTCAACTACTCACCTGTGAGCCATCAGCCAACGCATTTCAATTTAAAGCGAGTAATTCAATTGATTAATTTAATTGTAGGGTTCTTTAGCACATGGATGTTTCACTGTGCTTAAATAAGATTATAATCGCAGAAACCTCATTACACTAGAATCTACTTATCGCTACTAGAGGGGGAACTGCCTCGTCAGCATCTCTCTAATGAAGAGTCCAATTTTAGCAATACTTTGCAATTACACACTTTATGAGGAGCGAGACGCAAATTCAATTCAACAACATGTGTTACTGGAATCACATAAAACCTTGTTTCTCTCTTTAATTTCACACTGTTTATTATGCGCGCGCACACACGCACGCACACAAATACATGCAAAGGATATTATATAACAGTTTTAATGTTGTGTCAACTCATATCTAGTGTTATTTAATCCTTTGGCAACAGTGTTCCTGTAACTTTCATGCAAACATAGCCCTTTAAATTAAATTAAAACCTGAGCAAACAGTTGCATTTAATTGTGACTCCCACATCAGCCATGCGTTCACTCAGTTATACTGCAACAAAAATCCCCATAGCCTGCTGACCCTGAACCTGTCATGAAGGACAGAGAGCTCCAATGGGGAGAACACAGGACTCGACCAAGTAATTAATTCTATGCAAGCTGCTGCTATTGCTTGCATGTTGTTTCTTGTTTCTGTTTACCCGTTTACTGCTGGGTGTAAATTATTCATGGGTGTTCCTTTTCGTATCCTCTTGCAACAGCAGAGACTCTTCACAATGCAAATATGAAGGCACAACAGAACCCATTGATCGGCAGCTCTGGCGATTGGTTTGTAAATGAAAAAAAAGGTGAGACAGCAAGGTCGGGGATGACACATATTAACCACACAGATGAAAAATAGCCTCTTGGCTAACTCTGGTGCATTTACAGCAATGTTTATTAATGTGCACTGTCCCTGTTAAATAAAGAGAGAAACCACACAAGAAGGAAAGGACGGTCCTGCTCAGCCTTGGCAAAAAAAAAAGTTGACAAAGAGAGGCCAAATTCTGTATGCTTCTCATGTCAGTATAAATCTGAACACTGGATGAGTGTTTCTATGTGTCATCTGTGGACAGAAACTGTCTGATAAGTAATCATAACACTGGCTTTGCAGTAATGAACTGCTGACAAAAGACAAACTCCAAAAATATAGGGGGCAGCATATCACCAGAGTAACCGACAACGGCTGTCACTCTTTGCTGTGGTTATTTACCGTTAGCTCAGATAGCAATAGAGCTAGTGGCTCTGCAGCTGACTAGACTCTGCCTGGACCGTGATGTCAGGTCAAAGGGGGAATCACCATGGGCAACTGGACTCCAGACCAAACTGGGACAAGACACATCCTCTGAGACCGGTGGAGGCCAGTTTGATGACAGGGGATACAGTATGAAGGTGATTTACAGCAGCTCCAATGAGGACTATGACTTTGGGGATGACCGGACACAGCAGGTGTCCCTAACCCTCGGCCATCAAAACCGTGTGTAGAGCCAGGATATTTTCACATTTTACTCTGTGAGTTTAGGATTAATTTAGACAAAAGCAGAGGCGATTGTGGAAAGACCAACCAAGACGGTTTGGTGGCTTTTAATTTGTTTATGTCTCGTTTGATGAGTTACAAGGCAATTAAGCTTGTCCTCAAGTCAGAAGGTGTACAGTTGTATTTTTTTGTTTAGGAAGAAAAATAGGTGTAAGAATATTTCTTGACATTTTGTGAGTTTGTTTACTAACTTGACTAAAAACTAAGAGAGCTTGTGAAACTTGTGAACTCATATCTCCCAACTGAAACTATGGCGGCTATCGGACTATCGCTTCTAGAAGTACAAAGTGATATTATGAGACAGGACAGGCTGGGGCTAGCTGGTTAGCACAATAACTTTAGTAGATACCTCTGCAACAGAATACATAGACATCTTTTATGTTATTTCATTTTTTTGGAAATGCTCTAAGCTAACATTTTGGCCATATCTTACAAATTGTACTTTTAGTGGAAAATCTTAACTCAAAAAACCCCACTTGTTAGCTTTTCTGCTGCTTTCATCAAGATTTCTTAAGCTGTGTTTCCAGCTTATTGTCAAGCACATTTTAAGTGAAGCAAAAGTCGCAAAAAAAATAAATTAATTAATTTGCCGTGTTTCCATCAAGTGGTTTTCAATTGAATAAACTAGGCTATGCGAAACATAGTGTCATCAGAAGACGGCATAATAGCCTGTTACAATCAGTACGTCAACGGTGCTAGAAGACGTTGAGGTAGTGAACAAGAAACAGAACCAGTGCTAATAAACATCAAAGAATAAGAGGAAGAAACAAAAACATTCCCCTTGGCCGTCTACAATTGCCCAAGGGGGCTGGAAAAAATGTGGAACTTAATCTGGAAAGGGGACTCTTATGGGAATATCTGTGCAGACGCAGGCAGCAGCCACCTCTTCTTCTTCTTCTTCTTTCCAATGAGATATGGCCCTTGGAAGTGATAAATATGTAAATGTGTGTACTATCACCTTATTTTGGATTCTATTTGTGACTTACAGTAAGTTGCTTACTTTATTTGTAAATTCTTTTCTCTGGACACCCTATGATACATCCAGCATATCCGTCACTTTTCTGATGTAAAACAAAAAATAACCTGAAAAAAACCCTGTGTATTTATAATCAAGAACATCAAATGAGATAAAGCTGGAAGGACATAAATGCTGAGCTATTTGGAAAGCTATCTGACAGCTCTGCTTCCATTTTTTTAAGGGATCCTCACGGGGAATGGCACTACTAGGGTAAGTAGAGGTTGCAACAAAGTCATTTTAATGTGCTTAATTGAACAGATGCCCGGCCTGCTCAGTGTTTGAGCAAAGATAGGGCCTCAATCAATGGGTTTTTCCACTGATTTGCAGAGCTTCATGACAATGTGTCCAACACAGGGTCAGAGTATCTCAGGCTTGGTAATATCCATAGACAAGCAGACACACCAAAGAATGAATTTCCAAAATCAAAACTGATATTGTGTTGTCATTCGTCATTATTAATTTTCCTTCGTCATTATGTAAAATGTCAATAACAATATAATGCAATGATTTGCAAACCCTTTTTAACCTAAATGTAATTGAATACAGTACGAAGACAAGATATTTAATGTTCAACCTGATAAACTTGATTGTTTTTTATAAATATACGCTCATTCTAAATTTGATGCC
>JBBPCS010002402.1:0-13555 GCA_037974645.1 Hollardia meadi
TGTCATCCAATATCACACCCAAAAATCTAAATTCAGACACTCTTTCAATGTAAACTCCATCTATAGACAGTGAAATCGTTTCATCCTTGCTTTGATTAGCAAAAACCATAAACTTAGTTTTGTTCAAATTTAATGATAACTTATTTGCCTCAAACCATCTATTAAGTTTGACCATTTCATTTACAATTCTTTCTGCTGAAGCTTTTAAGTCATCTCCTGAACTAAAAAATGTGTGTCATCTGCAAACAGCACAAACTGCAATATCTTTGACACATCTCATATGTCATTGATATACAAAATAAAAATAAAAAGTTTAGGCCCCCAAAACCGATCCGTTATTTTCATTAAAGCTAAAGCTGTAGATTGATTTGTCCTAAAGCCAAACTGACTCTCACTTAGCAATTTATTCTTTTCAATAAAAGTATCAAATTTTTGTACAAACAGTTTTTCAAGCACTTTGGAAAATTGTGAAAGCAAGGACACTGGTCTGCAGTTAGTAAAGCTGTGTCAGAGGGTGCGCAAAGCGGGAACTAACCGCATCCTTAATACTATGCGTTTTGCCCCTATATCTAATTTCTACTGGCACAACAGGGTATCTGTGAACATCCCCATGCACACATCTTATATCCACCCAAGATGCCTCTAACAAAGAATCCACCATCGCCTGGTGTACACCCCTTTGAATCCTTACCGGAACGCAGTAAGTCCCTCCCGAACCAGGGGAAGGTGCTGGTGGGCCGGCAACCCGGATCACTTGACCAACCTCCATGAGTGGGCACTCCCTATGGAAGTGCCCGGGCTGCCCACACCGCCAACACTCCTGCCCCGATGCTTGAGGCACCCCCTGTGGGCTGGGAGCAGCGCCCATAGCGGCTGGAACCTGGGGTGGGAGAGAGACAGATTGAGGATTAGTGCAGGGAAAGGGAGAGGGTCGGGCTGGAGAACCGGGGTGAATGGGTGGAGGGGAGAAGAATTTCCTCCGTGGAGCTGGGGTGGGACGGTTGGTGGCCGGCAACTGCCACTCTGACACCTGGCTTCTGGGATGGACGGCGAGATGGTCCTCGGCCGAGGATGACGGCAGTGTTGAGGTCCCTGGGCTGATGGCACCTCACCCAGTCGGAGGTCCCGGTTGGGAGCCCCTCCACAAACTGTTCAATAACAATCTGCTCCAGCATCCTCTCCTCGCCAGCGGACTTTGGCCGCAGCCAGCAGCCTGCCACCCGTCCTTCAGTTGGTGGGCATAGGTGAAGGGACGGTCAGCAGCTCCCAGCCTGGTTTTGCGGAACCGGCGTCGGTGGTCCTCGGAGGAGTGACCCATCCAGTCCAGCCCTCTTAATGTCCTGGAAGCTCCCCCGAGAGGCCGCTGGCAGACTGGCTGTTGGCTCACTGCTGACTGTTCCCTATGCATCGCCGCCATCTCCGCCAGCATCTGGGCCAGGGCGGTCATCGGTTGGATGTGTTGCTGCTGATTTGTCATCCTCGCTGTGTTGAATCCCATTGGGCGCCAGTGTAACAGTGATGGGTGTTACTCCCAGGTTCTTTATACAACACATCAGGATGGAGACAGTTTTGCTTTCTCAACTGGAGACGTTTATTCTGCAGATACCTGCGCACTCACACACACACACCGCACAACTCCTATACTCGTTCCACTCTGCCCAGTTCCAGTCCACTGTAGTATCAGTGTCTCTCTGACACAGCCTTCCAGCTTCTCGTCAGAGCGTGAGTGAGCCCAGAGCCCTGGTCCAGCACGCTACTATAAAGAAAGCATAATTAGTCGACAGGTAACACCTGTGCCAATTAGACCAACTTTGGCACTGCTCCCATGAGCCACTCCCATCTCTCCCCTGAAGCTAAGCCCAAACCACACCCCACTACCACAGTCATGCTCTCATTTTTTACGCTATGACCAGGCTGGACACCGAGCTGTTGGCTGTTTGAAGAGACAGTGGTCAGGAAATGGAGTGCAGTCACTGGAGAGGGGCAACCAGTGACTGAGGTAACTGCAACGTCCCCAGTAAAAGTCAACTCTATTAAAACAGAAAAACCTGTGGCAGTGAATGCTCAGCATCAAACAAGAAAAAACAAGTGTTGCACAACTCATTGGCAGAAGATGCATGGTTTCCTGTGCCATTCCTGTTCCATTGCAGATGCTTTTCGACTCAGGAGCTCAGGTAACAATGGTGGGGAGACAGTGGGTAGAAAAGGAGTTACCCAATGTCAGGGTCCAACCCCTTGAGATTTTGCTCACTGATGGTCCCTTAGAGGTTTCTGCAGCTAATGGTATGGATGTGCCATTTGATGGCTGGATAGATGTAACCCTAGAGATAGTGAGTGTGAACCATGGGACTGTAGCAGTGCGGGTTCCTATGCTAGTAGGCCAAAGTTGCATCAGTTCTCCACTGTTAGGGTCCAATGTTATTGTAGAGATAATCAAAAAGAATGAGCAGACAGATGGCATGGATGTCAGTTCACTGCTAAAGTTAGCAAAATGTTAGTTAAAATCCAGTCAAAGCCATAGTATCTATTCTCAGTGCAACTGTACCAGATGAAGAATCTCCTCAGCATGTCATGGTTGGAGCATGGCCAGAAGGGAAAACAATGTTGTTTGAGCGAGCAATAGACAACAACCAGAAGGCTTAGAGCTGCTCCCTGCTCTTGTGGATGTCCCTAGTGGTTCGTCCAAAGTTGTTAAGATCCCTATCCAGAACCAAACATGATATTTTCCTCTCAGGGAGAACAGTACTTGGCACTCTTGAGGAAGTTGCTGATATGAAACTGGTCACCTACCCACTGCAAAATGAAGGACCAGTCAGACAGACTGCTAAGGCTGAAACCTGCTCTGCTCAACTAAGCCCTGAAAAACAAAGTCAACAAGTAAATGACAAACACAATTGCGCAGTAAATGAGAAGTGGCACCCCCCAGTTGATTTGTCACACTTAGAGGAAGAGGAGCAGGAAACAGTAAGAGAGATGCTGTATGAGAAGTCAGATAGTTTTGCTAAAGAAGATGATGATATTGGCTACATTTAAAATCTGAAACTCAAAATCAGCTTAAAAGATGACATCCCTGTACAAATGTGTTACAACGCCATCCCAAAGTCATTACACAGGGAGTTAAAGAATATGCGCAGGTTGGATAGGAAAAGTCCAAATCGCCATACTTCTTTCCTGTAGTCTGCGTCCCAAAAAAAGATAGCAGCCTCAGGTTGTGTCGACTTCAGAGAGCTTAATCGGAAAACCGTCCCTGACTGACACCCCTTGCCATGTATCCAACACCTGCTGGACAACCTCTGAGGCTACACTTGGTTTTCAATACTTAACCAAGGGAGCGCTTAGCACCAGGGCTTCGTGGATAAGACTTCACAGCACGTCACCGCATTTAACACTCCGTGGGGGTTATATGAGTTGATGGGACTTCCATTCGGCCTCACAAATGCTCCTGCAGCATTTCAACGATGCATGGAGGGAGTTTTGGAAAGTCTGAGGGATGAGTGTTGTTCCCCCTAATTTGACGATGCCATGTGCTACTCAATCACCTTTGATGGTCACATACAAGCACTACGACAGGTGTTTGGTCAAATGAGAGAGCATGGAATCAAACTGTGGCCAAAGAAATGTGAGCTGTTTAAATGACAGGTGAGTCCAAAAAGATCCTGAAGACTTAGAGGCAGTAGTACAGCTGAAAGTGAGAGCGCCCAAAACAGTTGGGGAAGGTAGAGCTTTATTAGGGTTCTTAAGCTATTACCGCTCTTTCATACAGGATTTTGCCAGACTAGCCAGACCCCCTTTTGAGCTTGTACAGGGTCAGAAGGAATCCAATCAAACTGTTCAGTCTACTGAACTTGGTTCAAGCCACCAAGAGCAGGAAGCGCAGTACAGACAGTGGTCAACTGTCGTCTAAGACACCTGTTCTGTGGACTCCTGAACACAGTGTCATTGTCTCCTGGTTTGTGGACATGTTAACCAGTTCACCTATACTTGGCTATCCTGACTGTGATTTGCCGTTTATTCTGTGCACTGACACCTCAAGCGAAGGCCTAGGGGCTGTACTTTACCAGCAGCAGGGAGGTAAAGTACGTGTCATAGGATATGGCTCCAGAGCACCCACCTCAGCAGAAAAAAAACCTAATATTGGCACTCAGGGAAATTGGAGTTTTTCGTTCTGAAGTGGGCGATTTGTGATAAATCTTTACTATGCCCTTACTTTCATAGTATATACTGACAACAATCTACTGACTTATATATTGAGCACAGCAAAGCTCAATGCAGTTGGTGAGTTGGCTCCCATCCAGCTCCAGGAATGCATTGGTGAGTACACAATAACTGTTCCCACGGATGTTGTTGCAGCTATCTGGCAAGGAGATAAAATGGTGGAAAAAGAGGATGTGCCATGGGCTGGCATTGGTTCTCACCTCAATGGCTGATGACTCACCACCTAGCACTGACTCTACTCACTCTACTACCTCTTCTCACTCCAGAAGACATCCGAACTACACAAAAAAATGACTCTTCGATCAGCGAGGTTATAACACTGACAAAGAGAGGATGGATCCCAAATAACAAAGATAAAGGACAAATGTCAGGTGAGACACGGAGACTAGACCATGGATGGAATGAATTGAAAGTAGACAATGGTATTCTGTACAGGCGTGCTACTCAGAGGAAACAATGGGTTCTTCCTGCTGACCTGAAACAAATGGTGCTGAAGAATTTGCATGACATGAGACATGTGGGTGCCGACAAAGTAATTCGCCTGGCAAGAGAGAGGTTCTTTTGGCCTTTCATGCACAAGGAAATAGATTACGTGATCAGAATGTGTGTTTGTATTAAGCAGAAGCGGCCTTGTATTCCAGACAAAGCACCCAAGGGTTCTATAACTACCAGTGCCCCATTCCAGTTTCTCTCAGTCGACTACCTCCACCTTGAGCCAAGCAAAGGAGGATATGAATACTTGTTCTTGTCGACCATTTCACCTGCTTTGCCCAAGCATACCCCACTAAGAACAAGTCAGGGAAGACGGCGGCAGAGAAAATATTCCAGGATTTCATTCCTAGGTTTGGGTACCCTGAAAAACTGCACCACGATCAGGGGCGTGAATTTGAGAATGCATTGTTTTAAAGACTTCAACAGTTGGCTGGCATAGCTCACTCTCAAACAACCCCATACCACCCACCGGGAATCCTGTTGAGAGACTGAACAGAACACTGCTCCAGATGCTTCGGACCCTGCAGGAAGAGAAAAAGTCTGATTGGAAAGACCAGCTACCTCACATTGTTCATGCATACAAATGCACCACCCATGAAGCTACGGGATACTCACCATTCTTTCTCTTATATGAAAGAGCCCCACGGTTGCCAATCAACTGACTTTTTGACTTAAAACCTGAGCAAGACACTCCAGATAGACAAATGTTTGCACAAAAATGGGTAACTAGGATGCGGGATGCATACAAAATTGATACACTGAGGCACTGAAACGTCAGAGATCATCAGCAAAGGGAAAAATGCAATATGACAAAGGTGTAAAGGGTGCCACACTCCAGCCAGGTGTGCAGAGTGCTCATGCGGAATCTCTCTGAGAGAGGCGGCCCCAGTAAACTATGTGCCTACTGGGAGGAAAAGGTCCACCGTGTCATTGAGAGAGTCGGTGATGGGCCGTACAAGTACAAGCTGAGTCAGGAAACAAAGTCATCCAGGTACTACATCGAAACCTGTTGCTGCCTGTCAATGCCTTACCTTTGGAAGAGACTGGAATGAGTGCCACAGTGCCAGCTAAATGAGTTCTGCTCATGAGTTCCAACCAGTGAGAAATGTAACAGCTGAAAAAGTGGCAGTTACAGAGGATGAACCAGCCCACATGCCGCACCAGCAAGTACCAATAGAGTTGCAGAAGTGCAGATGATGCAGAAACATATCAGGAATTAAATGATGTCCAAGACGAACACTGTGAAGTGGAGGCGGAGCCTAAACAAACACGGGTGAACAAAATGTAAGGAGATCTTCATGCATACCACGACCGAAGGAAATGCTCGCTTATAACAGTTTAGGACAACCCTCATATCAGCCTTTGATGCCGGGAGTGAACTCTGTGTTTCAGTGTGTACCCTACTTCATGTAAAGTACTGGAATGCCAACTCTAGTCTTCCCAAACACTTACTATGTGCTAAGGCCAATGGTCTGGACTTACTAGGACAAGACCTTGATTCATGATCACTTAGACACTTAACACACTATTTAGACAGTAATGGCTAAACTCTTGACTGTGAGGTGACTTGTGGTAGCTCTAAATGTCAGGAGACATCTTTAAAAGTAGGGGAGAGTGTAGAGGGTGGAAAAATAGTCTCCATTAGAAGCAAAATGAAATGGACATGAAAATAGTCACTTTATTCATTAGTCTCTCTCAGACAATACATTTGCTGTAATTGTTGCTGTAATTTTGTTGTGACAGTAGGTGTCGCTGTAACACCAGGGAACACCAGACTCAAGCCCCTGTTGATCATGAGAGGGGCATAATTAAAATGCTGCTCGAGTTGATCACACATGGATAAACTTGTCTGTTTCTTACTGCCCCCAGACCTGCCAACCATGGGAAAATATTTTGAGTACCACAAAAGCGTAACGCTTAGTTCACATGCATTCGCATCACTTCGCTCAGCACACGGTCATTTCCCAACTCACCGTCATATGATCAAGTCTAGTTATTCAACATATAAATCAGCTAGATGGGAATTGCATTAAATCATTTAATAAAAATGGAAATGCCTTATACTGTATATTATAACATATGTATTCATTTTCAAGTATGTACAGAAATTAAAATGAGCTTTTTCAATTGAAAAACTATCTAGGAATGTAGGCTTTTGTAACTAGAGGTTTAGCTGCATTATTACCTGAAGCTCCTTGGTGGCTAACGTCAAAATCGTAATTGCACAATGCATGATTTGGCAGTTTTGAGGGGTGGAGGCATGGCCATTGCTCCTGATACTTTGAGAGGAACTTCTGAGGGGCATGGACTCGCTTCTTTTTAGATCTGCTGCTCTCTCTCTCCCAGTGTCATCCTCATCTGACATCATATATGTTTTAACAGCAAGGGGCTGTTTGGCTGCAATAATAATTATGAATACAGTACTATGAAAACTCACTTTTAACAATCTGCAACACACGGACTAATGTCACTTTGCCAACTTAAATGCCTGCTGAACAAGCTAGCTAGCTTGCAAATTACATAATGTTAGGCTAACATTATCAATTTTAAATATTTTCCCATGATTGGCAGGTCTGCATTAACTTAAGTTAACTCAATTCACAATTTCAACTTTCCCCATCCACCCCAGCCCGTTTACCTTTGCAAAGGAAAAAAAGAGCACCTTCTTCTCTTGTGGAACTAGCCAGACGGATTGAGGAGGGGGAACGAGAGGTTTAAAACCTATTTCGTGTTGCTGTCGATTCGCAGTCTCTTAAAAATGATTGATATTATGCTTTTGTCAAACATCCATGCTGGATATTTGGGGGAATGAACCCAGGGCTATGATTGGTCGAACTCTTTTTCTTTCGCTTTTTCATACGCCTGTTACTTGAGTACTGCACATGCACAATTGAACTCACAGGCGTCACCAGCTTTTCGCGTAGTTTAGAGTGACAAATCGTACTAGCGTACTTTGATGTCAAAATGCGTGCCTGTTACGCTAAATGCGTACAGGTTGGCAGGTGTGCTACTCCGCAGGTATGTAAAATGTTGTGCAAAACAACTTAGACTGGATTGATATTCTGCCTGGATGTTAGATAAGAATTAGGCCAGATTTGTGGGTGATATAAGTGCTAGAGTTAGGCATAGTTTTGTGTCAAGTGTGTTTTTCAAGCTAGGACATATCTTTTTACTGCCTAGCCCTATACTAAAATGCGACATCGTGAAAAGAATGTGTCATGTGTTTTACTCATAATCTGAGGATAACAATGTATAGGAGTTTATCAGCACCTCGTGTGAGTGAAAATTTTTACGTTTTGAGTTCATGATTTATCTGTAAAATCACAGTCAACTTGTAGTTTGTGGCACCATAGTTGTTGTAATGGCAGCCACCAGATGATGTTGCTTCATGTTAACAAACCAAAGTTGTTTTAATGTAGAAGAGAGACATGTCAAGACATTTTACTGTTTTGTTTCATGTACACTATGTATGTATGTACACTATGTGACTGTATCACAGTTTTTGTGTATATAAAACAGTCTAACTGTAATTGTAAGAGATAGCTGAGGAGACAGAAGATAGTATCAGTTAAAGGGCATGTATGTTTTTTTTTCATACAGAAATATGTTTTGTTAATGGTGATGATGATATGAAATTTGAAGAATAACCTTGAAATTGGTTGTGACTGTGATAAAGCAGAATTAAAATGGCACTCGAGTCGATCACACACGGATAAACTTGTCTGTTCCTTACTACTCCGCAGCCATCCAGGACTGTGGAGCAAAATAGCTACTGGCCCGGGTACCCCTAGGCTTGAGGCCAGTAACACTCACAGGGGCAACACAGGAGTGGTGAAGGTAGATGAGGGGTACACAGGTGAAAGCCAAGACTGCACCCAATACCCTCTCTTTCTGGGCATTGTGTATGACCACATGTTCCGTGTCCCTTAGATGGCTCAGGGCATAGGGTCTATGGGGAGTCTATTGACACCTGGGGCCATAACCGTGGTGGCCTAGGTCAGATGTATTCGGATCCAGGCCGCTTGAGTGTCCTACTCCCTGCGATGACTAAGGTAGGGAGTAGTGAAGCTGTAGCGGTTACCCCTAGCCGGTCAGGTGCGGTGTGGTAGGCCAATATTGGTCACAGCAGGGCGGTCATTTGTCGGGCTCCACCCACTGTACCCATTGAGTGCAGTAGAGGGCGGTGTGAGATAGAACATCAGGTTATGTTATTGTAGCCCTTGATCTACTGTATAAGCACAGGCGAACCCTCTACTATCGGACCCTGCTGCTTCCACGCCACTCGCTGAAGAGGGGTTAGGATAACTGACGGCAGTTAGACGGCCATATATACACTCGTATTCGAGTAGGCGTGTCCTGTAGGCCAGCTACGTACATGCACATTTCAGTGTGCAAATACAAGATCGTGGTTGGAGTATCTATCTATCTATCTATCTATCTTTTTGTAGGCGCTAAATTTTTACTTTTTGTGAAGAAATAGAAGAATGAAAATCAGCGGTCAATTCAGTCATCATGCTACCACTGCACTAATCATTGATTAAATCATTTGCCTATTTGCATATATTAACCTCATGTTCAAGCTTTTGGGTTTAAAACAGTCAACCTAATTTAAAAAAAAACTTAGAAGAAAGCAAACCTGACTGGATGAATTTTTTGTGAACATACAGTATGTGCAGACACAGAGATATGTGTGAGGAGGCTGGAGGAAAATTTCATAAATACCACTCCCATGGTGCTTCATTCAGCCTTTCTCCTTGGGTCAAAGTTCAACTTAACATCTCTCCAGTGCCAAACTTTGGCGTGATGCAGCCAATCAAAACCCTCTCTCCACCATGGTTCACTAGTGCAGGCATCCATTGTGCTTACAGGGGCAAAGAGCAAAAGTGTGGGGAACTTGAAGAGTTGCATTAGATGCCGCAGAGAACAATCTATGTATATCAGCATTATCAGAGCTGTCAATAAGCAATCCAAACAGGACAATCTACCAATTGAACCAAGGATGGTTATGGATAAGGAAGTGTTTAGCTTTATTTAGCTCCTTTACACTGATTGCACCCTAGACAGAAATAAATGGAAGTAACTGAGCAAACATACTAGAGAGATTGATAGATTTTCCATGGATATTCAAACATAAACATGCATATATGGACATAAAAAAAAGATACACATTAAAAAAGAGAAAGATACACCATCCCCTTATATTGTCTTAAAAAATGCTGTTTATCCAGCTGCAGTTCAGCGCCGTCCTTAAATTTATATTCCCCAAAATGCTGTAGGCTTGCATCTTTGCCTCAATTTCATGGCAGAGAGAAACATAATGAAATATTTTTTTATTAATAATAATAATAATAATAATAATAATATTTATTAATAATTTATTATTATAAACTCTGCAAATCGGACATGGCTTATGAGGGTAGGAATTTTCACGTCAGCCGTGTCCCGTCAGTTTGGACTCATATAACTGCAACCAGCTATATCAGAGGACATGCAATCAGCCCTTTTCAAACAGCTATGTTTTCTGCGGGCACTGCACTAGTAGTCCTAATTTGCTTTACCAAGTTAGCATTATGAAAATGTGTTTTGTACAAGTAGGATAATGCTATTATAATGCTAATTTGCTTTACTAAGGTGACTGTCACCGATTTTCCCAGCTGTTAACATTTTTCAGTATTTGGTTTCTGCTTTCATACCTGTTTACTAACTCACACCTGTTTACTGTCATTTCAGATCCTGTCTTCTCCTCCTCCTCTTTGGCAATCCCTTGAATTTCCCTTGATCTCATCTGCCTGTGTCTTGGACTCTGCTTCTCCTGCCTTTTGATTGCCTTTTGTTGGACTGACTACTGGTATTACCTGTTTTTTGACCAAGTAAACTGAACTACCCTGCTGAATACTGCTTGTCTCTGAGTCATGCTTTTGGGTTCATATCTGCCAGTTTTCCCTGAAGCCTGACAGTACAATCTGGCCACTAAATTTAACCCAGCCAATTCTGATTCACTCCAGAAAGAACTGCTGGTGCAAGCTAGTGCCTTACAACACCATGACCAGCAACTTACCTCCATAGCTGAGGGACTGCAGGAGATGGCTGGTCGTCACGAGCGCAGCATGGAATCCATCTGGGAGCATTTGCAAAGGTTTTCCATGGACGATCAAAGCCCTGTCACTGCTCCTCCTCCCAGTACCCAGGCTTAATCCTCACTGGCGTCTGAAGCACTTGTGCCCCCTCCACCTCCTGGATCCCGCCATCCCTTCCTGGTTCCTTCAGCCTTCCCTACTGAGCGCTGCAGGGTGGCGTTCATCATCTCTCTGCTCACTGGGAAAGCCAAGGACTGGGGACCTGCAGAGTAGGAAAAGAACTGGCCTGCCTGCTCTTCTGTAGGTTCCTTCTCAGCGGAGCTCCTTAAGGTTTTTGACCATGGGATAAGTCCCTGAGACCTTGCATTGACTACAGGGGTCTCAACAATATCACTGTCAAAAACAGGTACCGTCTTCCACTCATTTCCTCTGCCTTGAAACTGTTACAAGGAGCCACCATGATTTCCAAGCTTGACATTAGAAATGCCTACCACCTTGTATGCATCCGAGAGGTAGACGAGTGTAAAACAGCTTTCAATACCCCTGATAGTTATTACGAGTACCTGGTCATGCCATTTAGACTCACTAAGGCCCCTGTTGTGTTTCAAAGTCTGGTCAATGATGTGCTTCCAGATATGCTCAATATCAGCATGTTTGTGTATTTGGATGATATTCTCATCTTCTCAAAAACCAAGCAGGGACATGTTCAGCATGTGCGTCCATGAGCTCCAACGATTCCTGGGATTTGCTCATTTCTAGCGACGGTTCATCAGGAACTACAGCTCGGTACAGCTCAGCCCCCCTTACCGCTCTTACCTCCCAAGGCGTCCCGTTCCAATGGTCTATAGCAGCTGAACAGGCGTTTGGTGAGTTAAAAGCACACTTCACTTCTGCTCCCATTCTTGTTTTCCCAGACCCAGCCCATCAATTAATTGTGGAAGTGGATGCCTCAGACACAGGGGTCTCACAATGATCAGCGGAGGACCAGAAGGTCCACCCATGTGCGTTCTTCTCCTATAAGTTGTCTTCGGTGGAGAGGAACCATGATTTTGGGAATCGGGAGCTGCTGGCAGTGAAAGTCGCCTTGGAGGAGTGGAGACACTGGTTGGAGGGGGCAGAGCAACCGTTTTGGTCTGTCCAGACCACAAGAGCTTAGAATATATTCATTCAGCCAAGCAAGGGTTAGGGTTAGACTTTTCTCTTTCTTACCGCCCAGGCTCCAAGAACACTAAGCCTGATGCCCTTTCCCGGCTGCACCAGGCCAATGCCTTCCCCTCCAAGCCAGAGAATATCATCCATTCAACCTGTGTTATTGGGGCAGTGATCTGGGAGGTGAAGACATGGTAAAGCTTTCCCTAGCGGAGCACCCTGCCCCTAGCTCTTGTCCCAGTGACCGTTTGTATGTCTCTGCCAGTCTTGGCTCACAGGTTCTTGAGTGGGGCCATGCCTCCCATCTGGCTTGTCATCCTGGGGTGAGACGCACTCTGGCCCTGCTGCGTCAGCAGTTTTTGTGGCCCTCAATGAAGAAGGATACCAAGGAGTTCATCCCTGCCTGTCCGACCTGTTCTCAGCACAAGAGTTCAGGTCAAGCTCCACCTGGCCTCCTCCAGCCTTTGCTGGTCACTCATCGACCATGGTCTCACATTTCATTGGACCTTCTCACTGGGCTACCTGCCTCTCATGGTAACACTGTCATACTCACTGTAGTGGACCATTTTTTAAAGACTGTTCACCTCATTCCATTACCCAAACTACCAACACGCAAGGAAACAGCAGAGATTTCTTAAATCATGTGTTCCGCCTGCACGGCCTCCCCTGTGATTTGGTCTCTGACCGGAGGCCACAATTCACCTCTTGTTTTTGGTCTGAGTTCTGCAATCTATTAGAAGCCAAGGTCAGTCTGTCGTTGGGATTCCACCCTCAAATGAATGGCCAAGCGGAGCACATGAACCAGGAGATGGAGACTGCTCTGCACTACCTCGCACCCCGCACCCATCCTCCTGGTCTGAACAACTTCTCTGGGTTGAGTATACCCACAACACCCTTCCCATTTCCGCCACAGGTCTCTCTCCTTTCCAGTGCTCCTAGGGGTACCAACCACTCTTTTTTCCTGAGCAAGAACGTGAAGCCAGTGTTCCCTCAGTCCAGGCATTTTTTTTGTGGAGATGTTGGCACACTTGGAAGCTGGCTCACTCCAGCTTACTTCGCTCCTCTGCCCAGCAGGCCGCCAACTGACACCGCACTCTGGCACCCATTGACACCCCTGGACAATGTGTCTGGCTGTCCACATGAGACTTTCCTCTCCACATGGAGTCCAGAAAGTTGACTCTGCGCTTCGTTGGTCCATTCTCCATCTCAACAGTGATCAATCCAGTGGCCGTCTGCCTCAATCTGTCCCGGTCCATGAAGATTCATCCTACATTCCATGTCTCCAAACTTAAAGCAGTCTGTGAAAGTCCACTTCAGCCTCCTCCAGATTTTTGCCTACCAGTGTTTGAGCTCATCTGCCTGTTTCTTGGATTCTGCTTCTCTTGCCTGCCCCCTAAGGATTTGGTTGCCTTTTGTCAGACTGACTACTGGTATTGTACCTTTGCCTGTTTTTTTGACCAAGTAAACTGAACTACCCTACTGAATACTGCCTGTCTCTGAGTCATGCTTTTGGTTTCATAGACCTTTTTGGCCAAGGGCCAGGGGCAATCATCAAATCAAATCAAATTTTATTTATATAGCGCCAATTCACAACAAAGTTATCTCATGACACTTAACATGTA
>JBBPCS010002403.1:0-13552 GCA_037974645.1 Hollardia meadi
GGGGGTATTTTGGATATTTTTAGAGCTGCCGGAATAGAAATCTAGCGGGAGATACATGAGCGAAAAAGGTTAGTGGCTGACAGCTCAAATGCACAGAATAAATGTTTATGGTCTTGGACACGTAAAAAGTCACAGTAGATAAAGGAGGAATCCATCACAAAGCCATAACTCTTGCCTTCTGTAAAAGCTATGAATTTAAAAAAATTGTAAAAAATATATAAAGCCCTTCTGGAGGAAGGAATAATTTATAGCAAAGGTGGGGAAATGGACTTTCCTTGTGGTGTGAATACATCCCTGTATGTGACCATTTGGAGAACTAAAAAGGTAACACTACTCAGCACAAATGACAAGTTAATGTCTCTTTTGAACAGCTTTCTCTACTGAAGCCGATGACAACTTTTACGTTTTCCATAATTATATCTCAGATCGCCTTTAATGCAGCCTGCCGGAGCGAGAGGCGAGGGCAGATCCCGATGCCATTCAGGAACATCCCTGACAAAGACATCAGCTTCTGACAGTTTAACAAAGGAGAGGAAAGAAGAAAAGAATATATCAGCCAATGCAAATATTGACCCGACACCGCAACTGCAAATTAGTTGCAAAAATCAGAGATAGAGTGACAGCATCTAATCTGCTCGTTTGGGTCGGAAAAGAGAGCTCCGCAAAACACACGTCTGCTGTGTGTACTAGTCAATAGGCTGCTCTTTCTCTGCATTCTAAACCTACAGGCACATTGCTGCTTCATGTAAGTTACAGTTCTGACATACAGTAGATCTGTTGATATTTTGAGGCACTTTCTTTTACATGATTACATATTGTATTTTGTGGTATTTCTATATTAACTTCAAGGGCCATTTCACCCAAATGGGAGAGGGCGCAGATAATGTTTTTTGTCCAGATTTTGAGATTTCTGTCTGACATTTCTGCCTCCACCCCGACACAATGGAGAATGGGATTTGGTTTATGTCACTGACAGCATTTAAAAACTTACATGAACAAAAGTTACACACCTCTTTTCAGCAAGGGTCCTTGATAATTCACAGAATAAACTTTCAAGGTTTTCAGAAAGAGTCCCAATGAAAACTTTTGATAGCATGTTCAGCCACTTCCTTATTAATTCAGTAGCATTTTACGTCCTTAACCACATCTCACAGTCTTCGTCAGCAAAGGGAATTGCCAAATAATGTTTAAGAAGCCTTTTTAACACCTTGGCCAGGGGACTACAAATGAAAAATAGCTAATTCTGGCATTTCTACTCATGTTTTACCATGTGTTTTAATCATTTGCACTGTCCCTGCTTAAATAAACTAAACAAAATAGTAAATGCTAGGCCGCATTAAAGTACCACGGGCGCCATCACGTCTCAACATTTGCTCCATACAATCTGCACAAACATCAGCCATGCTTAATTTAAATACAATAATGCATCAACAATCACTCATGACTGCAGTTTCTATTTACGACTGCTAAGGCACCAAATAAAAGTCATACTATCATTATAAACCCAGAGTGAGTGGTGCATACATAACACTGAAAAATTACGTCACCAAAAGGTACAGGTCGGCTCACTGTGGGGCAATATTCATCTCTCACACACATAATGCATGCATATGGGCGCTTACATACACATACACACACAAACCATAAATTTTTAAATGACCAGAATAAAAGTAATATAATAAAAACACATACAACCTTGGCATGCATCCTTCTGTCCACTCATGAGTGATGAAAGCAGAAGAATATTGCACGAATCAATCAATAACAACTGCATGTAAGTCTGTTCCTACCTTTAAAACGTCCTCCTGGCTTTATGCGTGGCAAGGTCCTTAATAGAGTTAAAGAAAATATAGTCCAGGGCTCGAACAATGTCACTTTCCTGTGACATCAATGTTAAGTGACTGTTTTCTCGCAAATGTTGTCGAGCTAAGTAGCTAGTTAGATAGCTACCGAAGCAGGATGCCTAACCAGTGGAAGCAGGTGGTAATTCAGCCGGTGTCTTTTGGCTCTGCTATTAGTGCTGCTGCTGGAGGGTTTCAGTTGTCTCGACCTTGGGGCTTGCAACTTTTTAAATCCAGTCAGCTTTGGGATTTTTGTTAATAACCGTGAATCTTGTTGCAATTTCTCTCTTTGACTTTTGTGCTTTTTAGCCCCACTTTCACATTTTTTCCCAGATATGTTTTGCATATACCTGCCGTCACACACATGTCCCATTTGAAATCAAACGTCACCAGTCTTTTTCTAAACCTAACCAAGTAAGTTTTGTGCCTAAACCAAACATCACTGATCATTTCCTAAACTTAACCACGTTTTTTTTTTTATGCCTGCGCATCGCCCAGAGAAAGGGAAGCTAAAGTGAAGGCTTAGCGCACCGGCCACGGAGGCCAAAGGCTACTCTGCGTGTCGGTATCTGACAACCTGGGATGAGAACGCGTTGGGAAGAATGTACAGTATTATGTCTATGTACAAAATTACTCAAGCTTCCTTTAAATGCCATTTTTCAAGACTGTGAGCACCACAACCAAAATCCTATTGACCTCAATTATTAAGACAGTCATAAAACCTGGGTAAATCAAACCAACTATCTGCATGACTAGAAAGCACTAGAGGTAACATGTTTTTGTTTTTTTGGCTGGTGGGGGAGTTGAAATGACCCTCTAAATCAAGTATTTCACTACTGACATTTGAGAGGTTTGTGATTATCAGTACATTAAAGAAAATAATTCAAACTGATATATTAAAACTTTGCCTGTGCTCAAACATGATGGCGTCCATGCTTTGTGCACATTTTTCTGCTGTTCTGCTTGAGTGAAACCTGAACGCTGGAATGCAGTGTCCTTCATTTACTGGAATCTTTATTTCCAGATATGACTGGGAATGGAAAGGGCAAAATGTCAGACTCTCCGGGGGAGCTTCCAAGAATAATTTGGAGGAGATGGTTGGATTTCACAAGTTGAAAGGCAAGAAGAGGTCAGAGGTCAGCGAAGGATGAATAATCAATTAAAGAGGAATTACAAGCGTTACACTTATTTGCAAATAATGAAAGTTCCCTGATTGCATCTGGCAGCCGGATAATGCCTGATACCAAGGTGGAATTCACCCACACTTCACATATGAGTAACGGATCTGAACATGGCTGCTTCACAAAGAGCGATAGATATGAGAGAGGGGATAAAATGACACATTTTTAATTGAATTTTGAGTCTGCAGCCCAGTATACCGGCCATTTCAATCGCCCATAGATGATTTATCATCTGCACGTTTGAATTGCTTCTATTGTCCTGTGTCCTCACTTTGCTCAACGCCTGTCAAGTTAAATATTAATTGCGTGCCTCAGAAGGATCACCTATCAGGCTGAAATCAAACACTGCAGTTAGTCCCTTTGGTGACAACAGAAAAAACTTTGCCTTTGCTCTGTGCCTTTTGTTTTCCTCCAATAATTTTAACATCGCTGTGTGAGGAGCGAGATAATAAGAAGGTTTTGTCTTTGGGCTCATTTTGAGCCTCATGGAATTCTGAAATAAATGTCCACCGTACCAAAGACAACACTTTTACTGGAGTGGAGAGGACCTAATCGGCATTCTGTGACTCTCGATTCGGAACAGCATGAATCAGAGGCGAGCCAACTAAAATTAATAATAGTAATCTCAATGTAACAGTGACATAAATAGAATCACATCCAAAAGCTTTGTGACCTTCAGTAAAACTGCTTTGAACTACTCATTCCAGTCTTGGAACTTTTTTTTTTTGTGTGTGTGTGTGTGTGTCGGGCTTGCTTTTATCCTGAGTGGGAGATTGCAGGGTCAAGAAGGTCAAGGAGTCTATGATATCACTGGGATGAAATGTGTCTAATGAAACCTCTCTGCCGAGGGTGGTCTGCTAAAAAACACACATGCTCACACACACACACACACTCTCTCTCTCTCACACACACACACACACACACACCCTCAGACAGAGGGAGTGAAGGAGATGGAAGCATGCTCAGACTGTTACGCATATATACCTAAAAATACATTAAGGCAGAGGATGCCTACATATTTTTCTTTGTTTTTAAAGCATAATTTCAGGTTTTTAAAACTTGGGTCTTGCTATTCGACTTTTGGTCACCATTTCCTTCAGCATTGCAGTCACACTGCTGAGACCTGGGAAGACGGTGGCATCACTAAAACAAATTACATAAGGTTGTAAACAAGACAACATCCCTCTAAAATAAATGACAAAAAATATCTAACAATGTAATCTTGATTCAAGGTGAAACAAACTCATCTTGACAACAGGGGCGTCACAAAATGCTCCTGTGGTGTGTTTGTATGGGATGTCTTTTGTTGAAAATGGAAAGTCATCCTTGACCTTGGAAACAGTTTGACAAAATAATCTTGACTCAAGGTCGACTTAATGAAGCATAGTTCAGGCAGGGCACTTGCAGCTGCTCTTGTATTAGCTGATTGGACTACATAAAAGTAGTTTGTGAGTAAATACTAAAATAAAGTGGAGAATTAAGTAGAACTGAAATTTAAGAAAAAGGGTAATCAATGTATTCTTCAAAAATATTTTCAATGGACAAATATAACCCGTTGGCGCCTATTCCATCCAATGAGAATTGCTCGCCCGGCGCTTTTGCCAAAGAAGTTTTAGCTTCTGTGTTTACTTTCTGCTTATGCGGCCCACTGTATATGTGCAGTAGTGTTTCTCCCACTGGCCCCGCCCACTGGGCCTATAAACTTTACATTGTGATGAAATCAAAGATTTTGAAATCACTTTTCTTGGCTCGAGAAAACTCTTACAAATATAAAACCTCCATGGATCAAAAATTCATAATAGGAAGAGTCATAATTGACCTTGTTTGCAGTTCGAGGCGTCCTGTCAACAGTTTTACAGATGTCTCTTTTGTAATGGTGGTCTATAGGGAAAATGTTTTTTGGACTGCAGGGGAATTTTTCACTGCGATACCGCGAGTGGCCACTGAGCAACATTGGAAGCAAGGCTAAGTGTCACCTTCGTATCCAGGTTTAAATGATACATTAATGGTATAATGTTGTTACTACTAAAAGAATGATGGCTACAACTACTAAAATAGAACCAATATTTGTAATAAACTGGAATGATCCTTTTATCATCTGGTATGTCTTGGTCCCCTGATAATGACACAGATGCTACTTAAAGGAGACAAGAACAGCTGTCAACTGCAATGAAAACAAAGCGTAATTGGCACAAGGTCAGGAGGCATACAGGCAGATAAAGTCAAAGCAATTGCTTGCATGTCAGATGCAGAGTGACGTGATCATTTATTGATCCCTGTGGGGAAACTCTCCCTTTCCAGAGGGAGGTCAGAGGTCAGGGTCGCCTTCACAGCAGCATCCTCAGAGCTGGAGGGCAGCAGAACTTCGCTCAAGGACGCTTCAGCATAGCAGATCCTTACACGCTCCATCGCTATGTTCAAGTACACTTTGAATACATGCATGGAATGAACAGCATGTGCATTGAATTGAGTCTTTGGTTGCATGCTGCGACAGGCTCATCCACTTCAGTGTAATTTAACACAATGGCGGAGTTTCTGTGCTCCTTATTAATGTGCCAGCTCTCTGAGAGGTGATGAAATGGATTGCGGGAGAGTTCAGAGGGAAGCAGTTCAAACAAACAATAAAGGGTTCTCAGTGATGCAAAACGTTAGCAAGAGCTTCCAGTCTCGTATGACACATATGACATGATACAACCAGATATCTGGGTTTCCCACACTTGTTTTTCCTCTTTCTAATTTTTCAATTTCAACATTTCATTTCATATATTTGAGGGAAAAGGTGATGACATTCAAAGGTCACACACACACTGAAGGATAATTCCTTTTTTTTTTTTGGAAGTTGGGTGTTGTTTTATAGTTTCACTATCATTTGTATCAGTAACAATATTGTTTTCACCAAGTTTAGTGCTGAGGGAATACCAAGGAACATGAACAATCAGATGATCAGACAGGTCATTAAATTTAACCAAACAACCAACCATTCCCTGCTTTGACTTAAAATAAGTCTTCTAATTTGGTAGCTTGTGGAAGGAAGATATTGTCGGGTCAGCATTGAAATCACAAAAGGGAGGATCAGTCAGACTTACACTGTAGGTAGATTTGGCTTGTAAACGCTTACTATCTGCAGTTCCTGGGCAGGTAGAACCAAAATACAAGAACTGTGATTGGTCAGCCTGGGCTACTTTTGTTTTATCCAACAAGTTCCTGATTGTTGATTGCAAAGACCACATGAAGATGAGGAAGTTGAGGAAAAGCTTAGTTATGTTCTCCCCACTGCAGACTGTTTGCTCACTGCGATCACCACTGTCACAGTCACAAAGTCAATGAATAAATGTAAATACAGCTACTGTGGGAAATATAGGCTAAATGAAACATGACAGCCTGATCATGCATGATACATCTGTCTGGTGTTGTGCATACCTATGCCTGATCTACAGCAGGACCATTAATTAGATCATCAGGTAGACTCATTAGTTGGAAGTTAGGCCATGATTTCAGATTTCCTGTAACGGCCTAATCCCAAACTTCCACCAGGCAAATCTCCACTACATTCCGGCTGTGACGCAGCTGCCAGAGGTGATCGCGTCCATTCTAGACAATGCTCGTAATTCCACCAGGTGTGCTGCAATGTCTTCCTTCTGTGCTCTGCACGGAATACACGCCTAGTCCATTACTGATAGAAGCTGCATCACACTGCACAGAGCAGATCGAGTCAGGCAGGAAGTCAGACATAGGAACAGTGTACAGAATCCGGTCAATTTTCAGTATTAAATACCATGTGCAGACTCCAGATCAGCTTTCACCTCTCAAAACAGACAAAAGATAAACCATTTAACAACATAGTCTACTTACCCATAGTAGAAGCACAAAAATCAAGGAGAAATAACAAAATAAACACAATCTGAGCAAGTCAACAAAATCAGGCAGGCACGGTGCTCCGCTTCTAAAACACTCCCAGTGGGGTATGAAGCCGTGTGGAGGACAGAACAAATGTTACAGTGAGGTGACCAGTGGAATCAAGGGGTCACCGATTTGCTTTCATTGTTGCTGTAGTTGTGTGCGCACAGTTTTTCTCTTCACGTGGTTTAAATAATCTGGCCAAACTGCTTGTTCACAAGTCCAATTTTCTGACTGTTTCTTGCTCTGTTGGACTTCTTTTTTCGCAATTGAATTGTGTCCCCAGAACATGGAAATTTACTTTGGTGAGTTGAGTTATAAAAAAAAAGTGTATATTAATTAAAGCAGGCAGGGGAGGAAGGCTGTCTTCTGAGCAAGTCATTCCACTTCACACAGGTTGATGTGAGACGGTCAGGTGTAATTCTATTCACAGTGGTGCCCCACGGTCACAGACCTGAGAATGCAGACCTGTTAATTGGCTGTCATGTGTAAATTACAGCGGGAATTTAAGTGTGAGCTTTGCTTATCAAACAAAGTCATCTCAAGTCTTCAACATGGCTCACAGCTTGTGTGTCAGACATAAATGAATCCTTCCACGACTGCCTCGAGCACTGCTTTATTTTGGGAAACCACACAGACTCCCCCAGAAGTGCAGATTAAATACCTCTGCTGTCACACCATGCTTGTTTTAGCATCACTTCGTGTTTACATTGAGAAGACAATTAGCAGTGATTTGCAATTTTTACTGCAGGGGTGGGTTTTTATTCATGAAAAATCAAATATAATGAGGTATCTCTTTCCCACTGCCTATTTAGTTACTGAAAAATAAAACTGGGGAGAAGCAGCTGAAAGTGATCTTTATTCTTTATATTTGGTTGCGAGGGTTTCGGGAAACATAAACATATGTTTCCTAAGTCAGAGTTTGACATGTGTAAGCAGGTATGTGTACATGTGGAGGGGACAGGCAGACAGGGAGAGGAATGGCTGAAATCACGGCGCAGCAGATCAAGAGTATCGGGTGAGAAAAATGAACACTGCCCTCAGCACAAACTGAGATTTTTGTGTTTCCTGTGGCCCGGACATGCACGCACTTTCCCCCGTCCAGCCACGCTCAATCACAGAGCAACTCTTGAGAAAGCAGACAGAAAGTCGGCAGAGCGTGAACGATGCTGAAGTTTTCTAAATCCTCCAGCGAGAGGCTCAGGTTCAGGCTTCAGTATGCCCCACACGTCCCCAGGATGCCAGCTAGACGTCCGCTTTCTGACATGCCGCCTCACCGTTCTATCCTCTGAATATACAACCGCCACACATCCAGTGAGATGTGGCGCCGGAGCTTGTGGGGATCAGCATGACTATGCACGCTCAGCTCATAAACACTCGCACTGATGATGCACACGGTCAATAAATCAGATCAGCCAATCTGGAGCTCAATCAGCCTCCGATCAATATAATCCTCCAGCGTGTCGTCTCACTGTAACTTTAAGTCCCAGAGTTTCTTTCTGCAGCACCTCACCTCATCTGTGTCTGCAGGTCGTCATGCTCCAATATAAATTACTGCTTGTAAGTAAGAGCGTTGGTAGCTATTGCATTCTGAGACGAGAGACATTCATGATAACAATGTAAACTGATAGCAATCTCTTGCTCATTGTAAAAATAAGAAACATGTTTCATCAGCTTTGGACTTCTGCTCATCTAAGAAAGTGTTGAAATACTCATACTGGAACCACATGCTGCAGTAACCATCCAAAAAAAGGAGCTCAATCACAAATATGCTATCGAAGACAATGGAACATAAGTATTTTGTAAAATCCAAACAATATATCTCAGTTTCAATAAAATAAAAAATACAAATATTAAAACTTCATCTTTGACTATGTTTTCATGTGCAGTGAGACATTGTTACATTACATATTCACATTTCAGGTGTTCTCATGTTCAGTTTTACCTCCAAATAAAGTGTTTTTTGATAACCTGCTTTAACTGTTGGTTTGTTTAGAAACTCTGGGCGTCTGTGTTTAATTTTTAATTATCTGACTTGTTTTTAGTGATGTTGTATTTTAAAATCTCAACAATTGCTTTAATGAGTGAAATGTTATCATAATTGAGAGAAATAATGGCCAACCCTGCTTTAAGTACAGGCAAGTTCATTTGGAAGGTTTCCGTCAAATTTTGTCTTACTTTGAAGCTACATGAATAGACTTTTGGTCAACCTTAAAGAGTTGTTATAGTGACATGTTTGCAAACATCATTTGGAAACAAGGTTGATGAGAGCAGTTGCACTGAACCAAAACAAAAACAAAAAGCTAAAATGCTCTAAAATGCTTTGAGTGGAATAGAACTGCAACCTGTGGTGGAAATGGGAGGAACACATGAGACAGACAGGCAGAGGGGTCATGTCACATTGTTGGCTAATGATACAGTAACTTAACAGGCTATCAATAACAAGTAATATCCATCCCTACATTATTGTGCAATTTATGAAATGCTGAAATGCACTTGACTAGCATTTATTTGTTTGTAAAAAATAATAATGTAAAAACATCTGTAGTGATTATCTTAAAAAAATAATTAGTGCAGCTTTAAGTAGAAATATATACAGTAAGTTATTTTGGTAAGGTTATGATTAGGGTTCACTTAATTAATGATGTATGGACTTCATATTTTATATAGCGACAAAACATGCCTTATATTTGGAGTTTATTTTCATATATAGAAACACATTTTATAAGGACTTTGGAAATTTGATTCCACTTGATGTCATCAGTGCTGATGTTAAGGCTTTGTGCAGGTTTTTGCTCCACATATTAATTAGGAAACGTTCATAACACAAATCATATCTGTGGGTAGAATAAAAACACTTTAGTGGTAACATTTCCCCCTCTTTCTGTCTCTCTTTCTCCTCCTCCTCCTCCTCCTCCTCTCTGTATCTCAGTGTGCAGTTGGATGCTGCAGGCCCTGCAGAGGTGACCTGCTGCCATGCTGCACAGTGTTGTGTTGGTGGAGAAGGCGGGTGCAGTGCCAGGGGCATCTCTCTGACAAACAGAGCAGATGCCTTACACTAACAAACAGCCCGGCGGGGCTCGGGCGGCCTCCCCGTCAATCCTCCGCCGCTACATCAACTCAAAGTGCTGAGATTCACAGCCGCTGCAGCAAAGACTCGGTGTCCTTACCACTCACGACCACGGCCAGCATGCAAAGCACCCCGACGGGTCACTCACTTTTATTTGTCTGTGGTAAGCTGCAGCCTCTGTCACCTGCAGCTTTCGCGCTTCATATGATTGTTTTTGGTCACGGGCAAGAGGCTATTGTGAATATGCAGCTTGTGTTTTTCTACACAATGGGACTATTGTTAGAAGCTTACCCAGACATTTACGTTAAGCTGTTTATGCACTGTGGGCTGCAGCGGCTGTAATCTCATCTGACTGCAGAAAAGTGTGGCGACTTTGTGATGTCACTGTTTTAAACTCAAGCACTCGGCCTTCCTTCTGTGTTTTTAAAGTCCCCCCTCCAGTGAAATATGTGTTTTTCTTCTTGTTCCTCCAGTTGAATGTTTGAGCTTCACTGTGTAGAATGATGTATGTGCAGAGTCTGACACTGTTTTCACATTCACTGCTGAAAGTGTACATTTTCTCTGAGCTCATTGACAATCTTCTTTGAAGAGGCGGGGCCTACGAGCATGATTAGTGATATCACAAATAGTTTGGAAGCCAATCCTGGTCCAATATTCACAAGTGTGCTGTGGAAACTAGAAGCCTCCAGTGCACAAACACTGAGAATGGACTTTACAGAGAAAGAGGAGACATCTTGTGTCCAGCTGTTAAACTTGAAATATATTTGCATATTGATATGTCCTGGAATTTTTAATGATGAAGAAGGAATAGGTTCCATTTTAAGGATTTTAATATGCTCACTATATGTTTATTTCTGCAGAAACCAGGTCAGACACACATTAGAGAATTTTTATGTCTGCCTTGATACAGTAGTCATCACACATGCCCAAAAGATCTAAAGATGCTGACTTTGTTAAACACTTGTTTTTTTGTCAGCACGCTCCCCATATGTACTGTATATTGTTTGTTGCTTTGATACTTGCTTTGACACACATATAAACAAAAACCCCCAACGCATCCAGTATATCTGCATTTAAACACATGCACACACATAATGAATGCCAATTCAGAAATGAAGTTTCATTATTAGGAATGTTGGGTTCGGCCAAAGTGTGCAAGAGTGCCTTGGACTTTGAAATAAGACACAAACAGACTAACTTTAATTAATCTACCATGAATTTTTCAAAATTACAGCCCTTTAAAGCAGGATTATTATTATTATTATTTAGCATCCTTGGCTATGGATACATTTTTGAAGAGAAACAGGCACAGTTTACATGCATTTTAATTAATCTCAGACTGCAGGGAAAGTAAAAAATGGCTTTTTATCTGCTGCCAAGTGGTGGACCACCTACAGCAGCGGAGGGGCGTCTGCACTGACGAGCGTCACTCTGGCCAACACTACAGACTGGGCGTAGACAATGTGCAATACAGCATCAGCATGACATTTTCAACCTTGCAAATAACACTGTTGGTCACACATAAATCCCATGGTTGTCACTTTGCACACAGACCCAGGTCAGTAATTGTAGTTCTATTGTCATTAGTGCTAAACTACCTAATTACACTGGATCATGTAAAAATCCATGAGCTTCACAATGCTGTAATTTTTGATGTCAGTAAAAGTGAACAATGACTCTTCTGACATCGTCTTCATCCTGTCACCATCACCAGTGTATAGTCAAAGCATAATGGACTTTTTCCTGGTGATTTACCCTCTGTGGTGCTCGTACCTGTTTAACATGCTTGAAGAAATAGCTGACTATAAGCGTTAGTCGAGACAGGGAATTGCACTCAAATTCCTTTGTTTGCTAAGCTACAGCAACTGTTAGCTATCAGATAGCAATTTCCGTCTTCTTATGCCCATGGAACCTTGTATTTTTGCTCCCCTTTTCCTCCACTTCCTTTCAACATTTCCTCACTCCTTCTCCTCTTTATGTCACTTCCTGGCAGGAGAGGATTTCAGATTGTTCAGATTACAATTCTTCATACATTTTGTGTCTGGTGAAAACCATGTAACTCCAGATTTGGTTATAAACTGAACAATTAAGTGTTTCTTTATGTTTAGAGAAAATTTGTAGCTATAAGCTACAAAGAGAATTTTGTACCATTTCATTACAGAAAAAACTATGAGGTGTCAAAAATATCACACATCAGGCTTTATACTACACATGTCTGACAATAAATAAGATTAAACAACCGCATGGCCACTTTCTCACCTAAGAGTCTTTCAGAAACAATATTCAGTGTTTATTTTTGAGGAAATTTGACAACTGGTTTCAAAAAAGGTTTGTCAAACTGAACTTTTTTAATAGCTAGGACCATTGGTTCTACTTATGATAACATCATACTCACCAAAGTAAATTCTTCACAGAATGCAGGGACATTTATAAAAATAGGCTCAACAGCCAAGAAAGCGCAAAAGATCAGACAAGTATTAAACAAGGTTGATTCTGCAGATCAGCTACTACTTTATTTGGAGGGAAAACTGAAAGTCATCATACCTGTAATGTTGCTAGAAATCCATCATTGCACAAGTAAACCCAATGGAAGTTGATCCAGGATGTCAAGATATAAACTGTGATGAATGTAATAAAGCTGATGCATTCTCTTTGTTCTAATCTTTGTAATAACCTCAGCAACTTGTTAGCATTATGGATGTCAATGGTAAACCATTAAATGATGAACCGCCGAGAATACTTTGGATGCATTTACGCATGTCGTTCTATAGCTTCATTTACATACATACAACTTTGCTAGAGCAGTCTGACATGTCAGAGGATGGCTCGAAGTCAAAGATCACAGGCTGCTAGCTGGGGGGAGTAATTGTAATTGATTGTAATTGATGCAGCACCGGCCCAAGGCGATATGGTGCCAATCAGTGTGGTAGAGGGCGAGGGATGTGCTAATACTAGTTCAGTACATTATGCCCTTGAGAGCTACTGTGAGTAAAAGCCTTGAAAAACACTTTAAGGAGAAGAAGGATGAGCTAAAAGTCAAGCTAGCCAGGGCAGATAAGCTAGCTCTGGTCACTGACTGCTGGACAGATTTGTAGCTCAAACAAAAGTTTCTTCAAAACAAGCCTACGTGTCACTTCATCCCGGCTGATTAGGAAAGGCTGTCTGGTGGGCTCCTTTCTCCAGGGCTAGCACAGTGATAGAACAAGTGTGGAAAATAGGCTATGGCTATGCAAGACAAGTGTGTTCCTCACTCAGAGCCTTCGTCCGCCAGACAAACTCAACAAGAAGCTGACTAGAGCAGTGCGCCAAAGCACATTGAGTCAATGAAGCGCTGGACCAAAAATGCACATATAAAATTTCACACCATCCTGCAGTTTTTTTATTTAAAAACTAACTGGTTAGTTATCGGTTAAGGGGAGTCAGGCTATCAAAAGCAAAATTAACCAACACCGACATCCCAAGTTAGTATAATGATATTATCACCATCAGTGGCGAACCGTCACTATTAGAGCTGGGACTTCAGCTCAGCCAAAACTTAGCCAGACACACCATGTCACATGTTA
>JBBPCS010002404.1:0-13552 GCA_037974645.1 Hollardia meadi
AGAGAGAGAGAGAGAGAGAGAGAGAGAGAGAGAGAGAGAGAGAGAGAGAGAGAGAGAGAGAGAGAGAGAGATGCAAAGCAACTGCAATAGCAAAAGCTATAGGAATGTTAAAAAATAGTAGTTGCTGTAGGATCTCTATATGAATCTCAAAACCTCAATAATCCGAGCACAGATTAATATACAGAAAAAGAACATATTGGCTGCCGATGTTTTGCATAAACTTCTCCAGTTTTATGATTGCACGATCATTCTGAACAGGCACATGTCCGGTAACCTTACTTCTACTGACCGGACCACTTTCGCGCAAGTGCAGCACGCGGTCGGGCAGCCGGGACCGATCGGGTCGCCTAGCTTTATGAAAGACCTCAGTCATGCACAGTGAGGGCACACGCAGGCAGGTATGGAGGCTGGGTCGTAATGATTGGATGGATTTGTTACAGCCTGATAACGTCAGATAACGTTCTTTGGTCAGAACAGATTTTTATTTTTTTTATTTTTTTGTTGATCTATTGATTGCTGATTGAGTAACCACAGCAGTCAGAAAATGTAGGATGGTAAAAAGTAAAGTATTTCCCTCAGAAATTTAGTGGAGTACAAGTGTAAAGCAACATAAAATAGGAATACTCAAGTAACGTATATGTACCTTAACATAAAGTACAATACTTGAGTAAATGTACTTAATTACTTTCCATGACTGGATGAGAGTCATAGTTAGCGAAAGGTGCATCCACTTAGTTACCAATCAGTTATAGCTATCTCAGTTGTGTCATCCTCGTGCCTTCACCATCTCGCGCACATAGACGATCTTTGTTCCTCACGAGAGGGAGGGGGAAGGAGGATGGGGTGGGGGTGGGGGGGGGGCGGGGGTACAGGGAGCCGCTGATTGGCCGGCGGGCTGAACTGTCTCTAGCGGTATATAATCTTGAGTGTGCAGGTCGGAGCTGCAGGTCGTTGCCCATGTGAGGAAGAAATCGGACAAAAACCGCGGAACAAAGCTGCGAGATGACCGACTGAGAGGCGTAAGAGGGAAAGAAGAATTTTAAAATCAGTTCTCATCTCTTCTGAAGGGCTGGAAGAGGACACAGAGAGCCCGCATCATCGGGAAATATCTGTGAGTAATCTTCTTTTTTGGATTCATAGAACGCTGCGTGCAGCGCATGCGGGGTGCGTGTTATACATGAGCCGGTAGTGGTCTTGTTTAGCTTGGTCCGGGCAAGATAGTTAGCTTGATTCAGAAAGCCGGTCTCTACCGCTGACGTGATGCGGTTCATGTGGGCGGGTCGTCTCAGTGGATAGACAGCGGTGGGAGCAGTACTCCGATACTTTTATTTAAAAAGTAACCGATGTGTTTAAATAATCTGTGGCGTCTTAAAGCCTATAGCTAACATACAGGAAACGCCCAGAACAATGTATAGACTCATACAAAACTAGTCCCTGTGAGTCATCACTTACACGACCCAGTAAATAGACGTGTGTGACGGTGCTGCAAAGAAGGTATTAAAGTAAAATTACATGTGTATTAACATCATTACTCATGTAGAATTTCAAGATCACATGTATTCTATTAGTGGATGATAATAATTGATGCATTAATGTGTCCATGAGCTGATTTAAAAGGTGCAAACGTGTAAGATGTTTAATTGCACCTTTAATTACTGTATATAATGCTGGGTAGCTTAAGCTATAACAATATTATGATTTATTCGTTAATGGTATTTTGTATTCATTCTCTAAATCTACAAAGTAACTAGTAAAGTAAAGTTGTCAACAAGAGTCAGGATAATTTACATAATTTTTGCAAGCTAAAGTCCTGTATTCCAAATATATTGGCTTCAAAATATGCTTAAAGCATCAAAAGTAAAGCCACACATCGTCCGAGGTGGAGCTAATCTTAACAACTGCGTGTACCACACGGGGTTTAAACTACAACAATGCATTTCCTCACCTGCAAAAGCTTTGTTGTTTTTAGTTTTACTTGTGCAAGAAGGCGAGGGTGGAGAGAGAAACAAAATGCTGGGAAAATCACCAACCCTGCTCTTGATTTTGATCAATATTTGAAATTAAATACTAATTTGGATTGATTTTTGTTTCAGAATTGAAAGTGTGACACTCCTAGTAAAAACTCAAGTAAAGTACAAGTGCATACCTGAGTAAATGTACCTAGTTACATTCCATTGAATATTATTATTTAAACTCTGAATGGGGCGACATGAGCGTTGGCAGTGATATGTGGGAAAATAACAGCAACAATTCTTATATATATATATATATATACATATACATATATCTACATTTACCTCACCATAGTTTATGATCTTAGTGTGGACATGAGTTGTGAGTTTTCCTCCTCAGATCCTTTTATTTGAAGGTATTTTTACAGGTCTGAAGATTTAAAACTTCTTCATATTTTCTATAACAGGAAATCTTAGACAAACTCCAGAATAATACAAAAATATTGAGTTTACAATCATATAAAACAGAGAAAAATGACAAATTTAGTGAGAGTCACACACAGGTTTATTTATCCGGTTTGTGAGGAACGGGTTCGCCTCTTCTCGGGACTTCGGCTGCGTCCTCAGATTCTAGCAGGTGTTTTGCCGTTCAGTGGCTTGATAATTAAAATCTCATTAGACGTGTGGCCGCTGCAGGTGGCAGATGGGCCAGCTAGCGTCAGGGGGATTCCAGGGTGACGTCAGTACAGGTGCCATATGGAGAAAGTGTTTGCCAGAGCATAAAAGATGGCTGAAATTAAAGAGGCGTCCCTGTATTGAAATAACATCAGCAGCCGGATTAGACCTCGGGCTTTGCTATATTTGCAGCAGAGGAATATGACTCCTGTGAGAAATCTGTGAGAAGCTAAAAGCGTTTGCGTGCAACCCCACAGTGAAGAGTTTGTCTTGAAAAAGGGTGTAAATAACCTCTTTTCAAATCAATTTAGGATCTCATGGACAAGCTGTATGGAGCCATTTTATGTTTCTTTTGGTTCTTTTTCATTTTAAAACAAATACAAACATCCTGCAATGCTGTCCTGCTGTGGAGCTCCGGAAATGTTTTATGAATGAAGAAACGTTTTTTTGGTGAACTGTTCCTTTAAGGTCGTGAAGGGGGTCCCGTTATGTAATATGTGGCTTTTGAGATTATGTGATTGTGAGCAAAAGATTGCAAACTGATTTAAAACATGACTTTCATCATCATCATCATCGGAGGAAGTCAACACAATGAGTGTTTGTAATGATTGAGGCTTTCATGACAACGCATTGACTGATTGCACTGTACACACACACACACACACACACACACACACATACACTCCTACTTGAGAGCAGTCATGCATGTGAACTGCACTGGAATACTTGCTGTGCCATTGTTAGAGGTGTGTTTATGGGTTTATGATGTGATGCACCTGTTGAGTGATAAACTTTCACTGACAGTAAATGAGTATTGCTGGCAATAAAAAAAACAGTCTTTGGATCATCATCATCATCATATCTGAGACGATCAACCTGATTGGCAGCTAATTGCGGTCATTTGTCATTTTGTCAACCTTACCGTAAAGTTAACACAGGAAGAAATTAAAATACAAGTTTATTCAAAACTTAATCCGATTTTAAGTCCGATTTAATCCATCATATATTCATCATAGGTGTTATTTTGAGCTGCTCCTTCTGGTGCTCAAAGCATCAACAGCATCATTTTAGACGATGTCATCGTGAAAAGTTTTGTAGGGGAAGGTGGAGCGAGAAGTAACAACATCCCACGAGGGGAACTGAGGGTCACCAGACAAAAAGCACACACCTGATACATATGGCTTGCTATTTATTTTGTCAAATAAAATTTTTTTATTAATTTTTTTCCCCCTGCAGCCAGACGACACACTGTTTACAGTAGACATGCCCTTCAGCTGAGATCAAGTTTTCTGTAATGGTAAATGAGTCAATGTCAGATGTTTGTGCTGCACAATATTTCATTCAGTCACAAGCAAAGTGACTGAAGGCGAGAGCATTTTGATGTACATGTATGTAACAGTCAGTCATACTGTCTGTTTATTCAAAGTTCAAACACAACAAAAGTGTCACGCTTTTAGTAAGTAAACACAGAAAACAGGCTCCACTGACTCTAAAGACTGTGCTTCTTTACTGTGAATCCAGGCTTAGTTACCTTTATTCTGCCAAAACAAAACAAAGGAAAATCTATTATCCTGTCAAGTCAATTCCAGACGGAAACCGAGCCTGTAGGGCTGCACGTAGCCATGTACAGTGTGTGTGTGTGTGTGTGTGTGTGTGCGCGCGCTGTCTAGTAAACCCTTGAAACACACTCCAGTGTCGGCTTGGTGCCAGCTTCTTTATGTAACCCTCTTTGTCTCTGTCCCCCAGCCTCTCTCTTTCTTCTCCCTCGTTCTGTTTCATTCCTTCCTCTTTTTTGCTCCTCTCCCTCAGCCCCTCTCTTTGTCTCTCTGCAGTTTCACTCTTCACTTCACGTCTTAATTTGTCTGTGTAAGCATGACTCTGCAGATTTTTTAAAAGCGGCCGACTTCCGCTTCTACGTGCTCCACCCCTGTTCCTCTGCAAGTGTGTGAGATCACAGGGAGTGACATCATGATTGCGGGGAGGGTCTAACCCCTCCCTTCTGTCACCCCCAAACTCCCCCTGCAAATTTTGGCACGCTGCTGGTTTTCATGCGTGGGAGCAGAGACGGAGAGAGTTCGTTTCTGTGCCCGAAAATGGTGAATAATGAGCTTTGAGTGGAAAGTTTGAACGTGCACTTGCACCAGTGTTGCACAGGAAGGATTTCACCTGTTTGATTTTTGCTGGTCGACTCATCACTGGGGCTGTAGTCAATCAATAACTAGAGTATCAATAACTGTCAGGTAACCAAAAGTTGGTCAGATTTTTAATCTTGTTTACTTTTAATCAGATAGTTTCTATCTTTAGACATATATATACCATAAAAATGCATGGTATATAATTTCTGCTCAATCAGAAGAAAACAAAAGACAGAAGTAACATGGAATCATGGGAGTTGTCTTCGTTGTTAAATCTAATCTGATGTGACTCAGGCAGAAATACACACGGACGAGGTCATGTTTTAAAGTTTTATTCACGTTTAGTCGTTTTATTGGATGGGTACGGAAACTCATATAACACATAACGCTCAAAATAAATCATGTGACGTTTAGTGTCAAATACATGAATCATTACATTGAGGTAATCGCAGTGTCATTACTCATACATGACACATTATGTGTACAGATACCAGCGATAAAGTTGCAGTCGCAAAGATTTCCGGAAAGATTTTTCTTTCTGGATTCTGGATGATAAATCCCTCTTTCATCTTTGCCTGTGTAGTAGACTTCACCTCTCCCTGAGGTCACTCACACATCTTGTACATCCAGCCCCTTACCCTAAACTTAACCTAAGCCTAATTATAACCTAAACCCTAAAAACCAAGTCTTAACCTTAAAATAGCCTTTTGAGGTTGCGATGACCGGCCAAAATGTCCTCACTTTCCAAAAAGTGTTATAAGCATTATGTAATAGGTGACACACACACATACACTCACACTTTGTATGCAGTTTTAACTGTGTCCCCGCCATATCTGGGTGTCTTTGTTTCCTCAAGGCCGTGTTGCTATGTTAAACGATGAGGTCAGACAGGGGAAATGTGTGTGTGTGTGTGTGGGGGGGGTGTGTTAGAGGTCAGTGGAAATGTACTGACTGGCCATTGTGACTGCTGACTGGACTTGGCAATCATTCACTAAGTCAACCTTACTCTACTTTCTCATTCGTAGATAATAATGGTGACAATAATGGTAATAATAATAATGTTTTTCTCTCCTCAGTCAAAATGGATCTTCACGAGAAAGAAATTCTCCCTGGAGAAATTTTGCCTGTGGTGATCATCGGTAAGTAACACACACACACACACCCACACAAACACACACTCCAATGTCACATGCATAATTGCACTTTGTTATTCTGATGATGCAGTAGGAAACCTCAATGGAGAAGCAGCTAGATTTGCTTTAAGAGGTTGCATTATGAAACAGTCCGATCCGCTTTCTGGCTTTTTATTTCCTACCTTCTCACAAGCAACCGAACGCACCAATAACCAAGAGTGGTCCAAGTAGTTCTCACACTCTCAACTTTATTATCTGTAATCTGTCTTTTTTTTATTTACAGTCTGTCTCTGTCTTTTGCGCCTCGGCTCCAGCATCACAACACAGTAAAACACAGAAGTGCATGGGAGGAAGTGCTGGGCTTCATATTCACACAATGATTGCTAATAATTGCGTGCAGGTTAAAAATGTACATAGACTCAGGACAGGACGTGTCGACACAGCTGCAGCGGTGAGGGAGGGAGGCATGTTGCACAAATATATGTGGAAGAAAGTGCATTAGGTTTATTTGTTAGAACTTAAGGATGATCTTTTTTTAGAAGTGTGTGTTTACAGTGAATACTCTACACTCCTGCAGTATTGCTGTCAGTGACTCACCAGAAAAGGAACTACTGTCCATTAACCATTATCTTAAACACCCAGACAAATAACTAAATAAAACCAAAAGAAAAGTCTAAATATCCTTCAAAAAAGTAATATTACTTTATAATTTTGTTCCAAAATCCTTTAATTTTTGCAGTTAGAATATGTTTTTTGTCTGAGATTAGGATTTATTTGTTGTATAGCATTCAGTTGGTTTCCTAAAAAGTGAATGTGTGATATCCATTACTCATCATGACCAGACACTTTTCACTGCTCTGCATTTGGCTTGTGTGTGTGGATGAGCTCTTGCTGAGTCATTCCCTCACTATACAGGCTTATATGTAGCATTCAAACTTGCTGAGTCATGCTGCTGTCCCCATGACTTTTATATCGTAGCTGTTTAGTGGCTGCGCAATGGACATATATATTTTTTAGCTGTAGCTATTTATGTTTTCTACTCTAGCTGTTCCAGTTTGACAGATATATATATTTAATTACACATGTTTTCTGTCTGCAAAACAAAAACAAACCTGATTACTGCAGGTGTAACCAAGGCTACACACAATAGCACAGCTGCCAGATCATTATGTGGCTTGTCAGTGCAATTGGAAACCAATCACGTTGCGGAGCTACAGCAACCTGGCAGTCCCACTGAACTCACCTCTCTCTGTTTCTCAGGTAACGGCCCATCGGGGATCTGTCTGTCATACCTGTTGTCAGGTTACACCCCCTACCTTTCACCTGAGGCATCACACCCTAACCCCCTGCTGCACAGCAAGCTGGAAGAGCAGCCTCACCTGTCGCTGCTGGAGCAGGTAACACACACACGCAAACACGCACATATACATGAAGTTGTTTTTGTATTAAAAATAAAAATGGAGCTGTATCAATTCAGTGAATGGTCATAAAAGTATCACCCTGTCTCCCTTCTCTCTCCAGGATCTGGAGTACCTGTGCGAGGGGTTGGAGGGGCGGTCGTCCAATCCCGTGGCTGTGCTCTTTGATTCGCTGCTGCTCCCTGACAGTGACTTCGGATTGGACCACACATCTCCGCTGGAATGGCGATACGAGCCGGAACGTGCCATCCCTCACCTGGTGCTGGGGAAGGGTCCGCCAGGAGGAGCCTGGCATGTACGTAGCTAGAATTAGCCCTACCGATTGTGTATTGATTTCCTTAAAATTTCCTGACATGCTAAAGCAACAACTGACAATGCAATGTGGTCCTGATACAAGGCGAACATGACTGCAGTTTGATATTTAACATTTGAAGAGTTTAATTCAGTCAAACAACTGAAACCTCTGAAACTTTACTCTTTTCTAGAATGTATTAAAACATTATCAGTACAGATCAATACAGCTGTTGAGAATAATTTTGTATGTGCTGTTCCCAGGCTATGGAGGGCTCCATGCTAACTCTGAGCCTGGCTAACTGGATGGAGCTTCCCGGACTCAAACTGAAGGACTGGATGAGAGAAAAACGCAGGTCTGTCTAAACTGAACAATACACGTGATTCACATGATTTTTTTTTTTTACATGCATTAAATACTAAACAAAACATTTTAAGTGGGCTGACAACTTGAACAAGTGTTGCTAGCTAGCTGACAACCTGAACAAAATGTTAGCTAGCTGACAACCTGAACAATTGTTGTTACCTAGCTGAAAAACTGAACAAAACATTTTAAGCTAGCTGACGACCTGAACAAAATGTTAGCTAGCTGACAACCTGAAAAAAAACAAAAAACGGTTTAAGTCAGCTGACAACTTGAACAAGTGTTGCTAGCTAACTGACGACCTGAACAAAATGTTAGCTAGCTGACAACTTTAACAAGTGTTGTTAGCTTGCTGACAACCTGAACAAAACATTTTAAGCTAGCTGACAACTTTAACAAGTGTTGTTAGCTTGCTGACAACCTGAACAAAACATTTTAAGCTAGCTGATAACTTGAACAAAGTGTTGTTAGCTAGCTGGCAACCTTAAAAAAAATTTAAACTAGCTGAGAACTTGAACAAAAGCTAAGTAACAACCCGGACTTGATTGGAATAAAATGACAATTTGTCCCCATGACGAGTAATTTCAATTGGACAAAATCTAGTAAATATATCGTTAAACAATTTATTCTTTGTGCCTTCGTGATACATAAAAAAAAAACTGTCCTGCGTTGTGTAGCATTTAAACACACTGTATATGTTCTGTACTTTATACATGCATTTGTGTACATATTTTGTATTTAAAGGTATTTTCACTTTTATTTTATTCCAGAAATGTAAGAAATGACCGTGCCACACCAGCAGAGATCGCCTCCTACTATCAACACTACGTTTCCCAGATGTCTCTGGAGCAGAACTTTGCTTGTGGAACCACCGTCACCTCTGTAACCAGACAGCCTGGCAGCCAGGAGGGGTCGCCGCCCTGCTGGAGAGTGACGGGACTGCAGCGCAGAGAGGGGGAAGAGCTGGGAGGTACTGCATGAATGAAAACACTCCTGATTAGGTTTATAGCATGTTGTTGAAAAATAAAAGAAAGTGCCGAATTTTCACCTCCTGTTTCCTTTCTTCTGCTAGATGGTTCTTCTGTTTCGGAGGAGGATCCTTTCTCCGTGTTGGCCCACAATGTGGTGTTGGCGACGGGGACCCACGACATCCCAGCAAGGCTCGGCGTGGAGGGCGAGTCCCTGCCCTTCGTCTGCCACTCTTTCTGGGAGCTGGAGGCAGCCATCTCTTGCGGCGAGCTCGACCAGTCATCAGACCCTGTACTGGTGGTGGGGGCGGGGCTTACAGCGGCAGATGCGGTACTGGCCGCCCACCATCTTAACACTCCTGTCTACCACGTCTTCAGGCGCTCGGTCACTGACCCTGGCCTCATCTTCAACCAGCTGCCTAAACTACTCTACCCAGAGTACCACAAGGTGTGGAGAGTTTGAGACCTGAAGCTGTTGATAGCTGATAGTTTTCCAATATTCAGTAGTTTAACTCAAATGTTTACTGACAAGAAATAAAGACAGTACATGTATCAGGTATTCACTGTTTGCACCGGTATTTAAGGAAAGGAGAGCATTACAACCCAGATTTTTTAGTAACTCAACCTGTCTTCATACAACCTGCAGAAATGCTAAACAATTAATTGATTATCCAAGTTATTGGCGAGCAATTTCATCATTGACCAATAAATTATTTGACTATTGGAATATTCAACTAATAATTTTTTCGGCTGTCATGGTTCAACCATGTTACATCTCAACTATTCTTTCTTGTCCTTTGGCGTCCAGGTTCACCAGATGATGACTCAGCAGCAGCACCGGCTGAGCCCTCCACCACATGACCACGCTCAGAACCTCCATGACCAATCAACCCCTTCCTCTCCTTCCTCCCTCCCTCCATCCTCCTCCTCCACCACCACTTCATTCCCCTCCTCATACCCAGGTTACCTGAGCTTCCCACGCTGCAGGGTCGTGGAGTTCCGACCTGACAAGAAGTGCGTTCTGGAGTCAGACTCTGGCCAGCGGACGGTGGTCCAGATCTCCAAGGCACTGGTTCTGATCGGCGCCCACCCCAATCTTTCCTTTCTGAATGACAGTGGGCGTCCACTTGGCATGAACCCGAATGAGACAATCACGTGCCGCAGGAACCCGATTGATGTGGACCCATTCACAAACAGCGTGGTAGCGGCAGACGGGCCGGGCATGTACGCCATGGGGCCGTTAGTTGGCGAGAACTTTGTCAGGTTCCTGAAAGGAGGTGCATTGGCCATTGCTAGTGACCTCGCCAAGAAACAGAGGGAGGGAGGGGTAAGAGAAAACAGGGATCTTATCACGGACAGATTAATGGACAGATGGGTGGACAGACAGACAGAAGCAGAGGTTTGTGTCTTTGGTTCGTAGCAGGTTCCCAGGGACAGTAAGGTTAAGTGGACTGAAGCAAACTCTTATCTGATCCGAGCTAATGGATCCAGACAAAACAGGAACTGCTACAGTCAAAAGTCACAAATCATGTTTTCAAGACATCACTGAGTAGGGAAATCAAACTCGCTGCTAAGTTGCTTCAGGGTGTGAAACAGGCGTCAAGTGGGCTCTGCAACTGGATGGGTCTGATGTCTTATTAGATCGACTGCAGATCTGGTTAGACAAAAAAGATCTGAGGAATCAACTTGTTATTGCCATGTTATGTTATTGTTTAGAGAGCGCTGCTCGACGTGCATGTAAGACGTCACACTACACGCCTCTTTTGCTTGCAGAACTTCCTGGTTAAGGTTTAACTAGTTAGCGTCTTATGTGACCAAAACGGCACGTGTTGCCACGACCTTGTTTTTTTTATCAATGTATAATGGGGATAAATAACATATATAAATGCATTTCACTGTGAGAACACTACACTGTCACATTTGCCATTACATAACAAACTGGTTAAAAGTTCATTCCTGCTTTTTTGTTTGTACTGTATCATTTTCTAGGGATAGACCGATTATTGGCCTGGTAGATATTCAGCATTTTTCTGATTATCTGTTTTTCTTTCTTTCTTTTTTTTTGTCCAATTGCAGATGAATGAATGAACTACTGGCTGTGATCCAGCCGCTTCTCTCTCACTCATTATCCCGCCCACGACACTAGGGTCCCAACTCTGGGTACACATCCCGAGTAATAGCCTATTATAGCCCAACACTAAATCATCTGAATCTGCAAAGTAATTTAAGGTATCAAATATATGTAGTGCAAGTACAATATTTTCCTCCAAAATGTAGTGGAGTGGAAGTATGAATAATTACAGATTTTCACAGATTTTTACTACCAAAGGTGTATCCGTTCCAAATATCGGTTATCAGTCTTGTTGATTACTAATAATCAAAGTGGGTATCGGCACTGAAAGAACCTAATCGGTTGAACCGTTTGATCACGTGTATGTTTGTATACTGTGGGTCTGCTTTTTTGTGAGTCTGTGGTGTTTTATTTTTCTGTTAACATATTAAGTCATGTAACAGACAACTGTAACCACCTGGTATCTTTGTAAATCTTTGATTGTGGAAAGGTTTTATACTTAACAAAACAACAGAGAAACATATATTTATATATATTCTAGAACTGTAGGTTACATTTTAACTGTTGTGCTCTGAGTGAAGAGACTATCTCTCCAGCCCTGTGTATATATATGGAATATGTAACGAGTTTCACTGTGAACAATAATCTAACATTGAATGAATGACAGATAACCAGCAGTGGTTTGTACTGATTTGCGTTGGTTTAGTGTTACCAATGATTGTTACCTCCACATGAGTCTACCACTTCTATAACTTGTAATGATGACAAGGAAAATTCTCCTCTGAAGCCACATGAGAATAATAATAATGCAGTGCAAATTGAAGTCATGTTGATTTCAGCTGTTATTAAATGTTTTCAGTATAACTTGGATTATATTAACCATTGTTTATCATCACTAAGCAAATAACCACATTTTAGAAGCTGTGATCTTAAAGAAAGCAAGAGAGTAAGTATTAGGGAAAAAAATTCAGTTAAGTGACATTATTTTGTTATTTGAGTTGGATTGGACACATTTAGCCTGATAGAAGCTTTGATCCAGAGAAGCCAGCAGTGCCTGAACACACCTTATTCACAGCAGTACATTTTACTTCACAGCAGAATGAAAGCACCTCCATCTGAATGCCTCTCTTGATATGCAGTAAAAATCAGGACCATTTTTTGTTGTTACAACTTGATTGTAGATGTTTTATCCTGTTTGTATGAATGGAATGATTTATATATCAAGTTTCCATCTGTATTGACAGCCAAATCTATGCTTTCCATTTGTCTGTGGGTTTCTATTAAAAGACTATTTTTCAGCAAACATGTTTTGTTGTGTTTTTCTCTCTTTGGACTTTGTTGTGTGAGTAAATTGTAAAAAATTACTATTTACTAAATATTTATTAACATGTAGTTACTCATTTGTGTTGTAATGGAAGATCTTTGGTAAATAGTAAATGGACTTGCATTTATATAGCGCCTTTAAAGTCTACCGACTCCTCAAAGCGCTTTACAACACTTGTCACATTCACCCATCCACACATACATTCACACACTGGTGGCAGAGACTACCATAAGGTGAGGTAACCATTCACTCATTCACTCATTCACTCATACACTCACACAGCGATGGCTATGCCTTCTAGAGCAATTTGGGGTTGCCCAAGGACCCCGCTGACTGCCGGGGTCGGGGATTGAACCACTGATCCTCCGATCAGTGGACGACCGCTCTACCGTCATATGTTGTCATATTTTATGTATTACATGGCACAGTATTGTGTCTAGGAAGTGTATTGCATCTTAACAAGTTACAAACTTGTGTCCAATTTTACACCTTCATTTTCAACGTGGAACCATTTTTCCTGCAAGGGGAGACCAGTGAGGCCGCTTCCAGAGGGTGTATTGTGAATAAAAGGCCGAAACACCCGATGACGCTGAGGTACACAACTGATGATGGGTCCCTAAACAGCTGCTGGTGGTTGGCAAATCAACATCAAGCTAGTGCAGAGGGCCCTCAAAAGGAACAAGGAACAATTAACATCTCCTATGTTTTCAAATGAAATAAGACCCATTCTGATCCACACTCCAGTTCAGAAGGTGGCGGTATTGCACCTTAAAGCTGTTTGCCAACCACCATGAGACATCAGAAGAAGAAGAATGACACTCGCTACCTTGTTCTCAGAATGCTAAGAAGGAGTCTGGCCTAGCTTCTGGAGGACCTGACTTCCGAGGACCCGTCCTACCAAGGAAGGATCCTTGACTTTGAGAAGCACCAAGGGACGGCTGTGTAAAAAGACTTAGCCAAATTAAATATGTGGATCATCGGATCTTGGTGGGGCCCGGTTTGACAGCAGATGGGGAGATGACAAGGAGCATCTAAAAGAATGTTTCCCTGCAAAACCATTATAAACAGCAAAAAATACAATATATTAAAGGTTTATTTAGGCCAGTAGGTGAAGGAATCATATAATTTAAAATGCAGAATGTTAAACTATATACAGAGGTTTACCACCTGCAGACTAATTGTTTGTCACTGTTGAGGAGCGACTGTATGAGAATGACATCA